>JH153954.1:249207-259491 GCA_000226015.1 Mnemiopsis leidyi | reverse complement strand
GAGAGTAGAGTAGAGTAGAAAAACTAGTTTGAAAAAGTCAGCTCACATATACCAACCTGTATGTCTGCAGTTAGTGGAGCGGAGTTTGATCACGTGGAACTGATCACGTGATCTGCTGATATGTGAAGGAGGAAACCAGATTATTTGGGCTGTAAATCTCCACTTGGACCAGCTCTGACGTGAGATACAGAGATTGGTATCGACGTCGGAGTTAGGGTAAGACAAGCGTAATTATGAGTTGAGAAATTTGTCGAATTTGCTTTCGGGTAAAGCCGACAAATCATGAGACATGTACATTTGCTAGTTCTATGAACAAACTACAAAACAACGAACTTCAAGAAGTCGACTTATAATTAATTAATACTAGAGCAAAAATACGATAGTATTGTAAAACTCGCTGATTTGTCCACAGTAGGATTTCTCACTTTCTTAGGGTAGCTGCAGAATAATCCGTTTCGAGTTTAACCGAATTTTTCGTGCTCTGTGGTATCTGGAACCAAAAGACCTGACAGAATTTAAAATATCCGAAAAGAGGAAAGAATGAGAAATAGAGATAATGAACAATGAAACAGGTCGATGTTTAATCCCGGTCTTCAAACTTCCGGCCCTACTTGCACAGATGTAACATAAGCACTCAGCAACACTCGAGTTTGGGGAACTTCATACCTAACACCTTGTCACTCAGCAAGGGACCAGATATGTATCGGGATACAAATAATCACGTCAGTGCTGTTTTCGTAGTCGCCTCTCTCGTGGAGCCATACGTGATGTATTTAAATAACTAACTTGGGTGTTAAATAGACATCCCCATTATCTGTAACAACGATAGAAAATCATTTTTTTCAGAATTTAGCTAGAAAAATAACAAAAAGTAACAAAAAGTAACGTTGACCTACCTTTAAGACAAAAAACAACAAGACTCAAGATTACTCTTTACCGACGAGCAGCGGAGCCGAGATAATGAATTGCAACAGCAATCTTAGTAATTGTCAAAAAGAGCTGGCCGGGGCGCAATTATTAAGTCTGGCTCTCTCCCATCAGGACGACACTACAGTACTGGAGCTTGAAACAGGGCGGTAATGTGTGTCGACACTACAAGGGTGTCCCCCTCCCCAGCACACGACAATTAGCCTGGATGGAGAGTTCAGGAGGAACCACGCCCCTCCCCCACCACCCCGCTCTTGGTAGGCGACACACCAGCCCTGTTACCGGGCGACATGGGCCACAACACATACCTGGGACTAACCACAATGATTATAACCTACAAGGGATAATGAGAATAGAATACATTATAGCAGAGAGCCACAGTGGGCACGCTCTCGTGGCAGAGCAGTGGGTTAGTGGCGTGCATACTGTGTATTTCTTAGAGACAGAGGCGTGCATACTGTGTATTTCTTAGAGACAGAGGCGTGCATACTGTGTATTTCTTAGAGACAGAGGCGTGCATACTGTGTATTTCTTAGGCAAGGGTTTCAAGCTCTCCTCCAGCATTGTACTCAAGGATCAAACAACATACCTGTCCCGCTGTTGAACACAAACAACAAATCCTCCCGTGATAAGAACGGCGTGGAATCGTTGCTCACAACGTTACTTTTAACATCGGTCCATTTATCTGAGCTTATACAGCATTGACTAAGTTAAACTGAGTTAAATTGACTGAGTGCCTTAACCGATCACTGTAGCTTAACCAATATCTCACTAACTTACAAATTGCAGAATAGGCAGTGTGTAAATCTACTGACAGATAAGGTGGCACAGCAGGAACAAAAACTCTGAAAACGGACTCATGATGACAGCCTTGTTTCCAATGTCCTGACAAAGTGCTTGAGGAAGAAAGTGTGTATTATCTAAAGAAGCCCATTTAAAATTTCATCGCGACGAAAAGTTTGTGGGAACAACGAGTAAACTGAGCGTACCAAGTACCATAATTTGGAAAAACATCACCACTCTCCCTTATTTTATCAAAAAGCTGACAATGTCAACATCAAATTTAACAGTTTTATCGGGCCAGCAAAAGTCTTTAAAACTACACCAGGTACATCCAAATGATCAGCTCTATAGCAAGCGCAAGTAGCGAGTTTATGGAAGCGAGTAGCAAGTTTATGGAAGCGAGTAGCGAGTGGATGCGAGCAAGTAGCGAGTTTATGGAAGCGAGCAGCGAGTTGATGGGAGCGAGTAGCGAGTTGATGGGAGCTAGTAGCAAGTTGATGCGAGTGAGTAGCGAGTTGATGCGAGCAAGTAGCGAGTTGATGCGAGCGAGTAACGAGTTGATGCGAGCGAGTAACGAGTTGATGGGAGCGAGTAACGAGTTGATGCGAGCGAGTAGCGAGTTGATGCGAGCGAGTAGCGAGTTTATGTGAGCAGTGAGCGGAATGGTACGGCAACCTGGGAGTCAGATAAATCAAACTACAGCAGCAGTTCTCGATTTGAGGTGAGACGGCAGATTGTCACAGCAGAGTGTACACGACCAAGTAATTTCCGGGTATTTCAATAGCTTTGTGAGCTTATGCTGATTATACCGATAAGTCTTCTTAAATCTTGGTAAAATGATGCAATATTTATGTGAAATAATGTTATATTTTCCCATGCCGATAGATAGACAGACAAAGCATTATGAATTCTGATTACTGCATAGAGTCACCATATAGCTAGGTAAGGCTGGATTATCATAATTCATAAATGTTACTTTTTAAAATTGTTTAAAATTCGAAGTTGATGCCTATAATTTTCGATCAATCAGATATAGGTCATCAGCTTCGAGCCTTTGAGAGAACTAAGGCAGCCAATCAAGAACTCAATTAAATGTGCAACGTTAGAAGATTTAAATATAAGTCTTGATCTGCAAGAAGCAACTTAATAGATCTGGTCTGCAAGAAGCAACTTAATAGTTCTGAGACTGCACAGATAAGGAGAAAGGACAATGGTATGATTCCCCGTAGCAACATCTGGAGGTATCACAGCAGTACAGCACGCTATTCAGCTACACATAGCAATAGCACTGTACTCAGTCAATAGAGGTACAGTAGCAAGCCCAGGGGATGGACCTCGTACTTTTCTAGAGCTTCCCGCTCCGCAAGCAATTTAAGGAAGACTCAAGAGACCAGGGTGTGCTTGTTCACAGTTTTCATTACAAGAACAAAACTCAGCAAGAAAATTCTTGTACAAAAGATCAGGAAAGTCAGTGATTATAAATAGAATAGTAGACGGTAAAACAGCCGGTTGTCAAACGTGGGAAAGCACTGGTGATTGTTGGATAGGTACAAAGTAATTTTTCAAATTCCAGCTCTCTTGATCATACCAACCAATCGCAGGTAGCAATTTGATCAAGGAATTTTCAAAATAAAAGGCGAGATAATTCTATATTATGTGACAACGTTTTGAAGATATTCTGATTGTTGCAAAGTCACAATATGAAAGGTATTCATCTTTGAATTAAGTTTAACTGAAGAGCGGATATCGCCGCTCGAAAAACGATTCCAACACTGATGGAACGACAGAAAGAGGTGACACTTTATCAACATCTACTGTTGGAAAATGACTTGTTCGACGGATGTGATGATGTGATAGTGTTTGACAAACAATATAATAGATCATCGAAGGTAAGTCTTACTAGCTTACTTGATAGAATTTACGTAAATAACAAATTTTTACTTAAAGGTGCAGGGAGAAAGAATTAGTATGTTAGGCTCTCATTTTTATAGCTTCAAAAATCTTAAATATTTTAACTTATCGACCTGATAGAATTTTCTCTCCTACAAGAAATTCATACCCAACCCTCTGGTAAATATGTTTACCTGACCTAAACGCATGAATAATTTGGCGATAACAGCGCAAATTCTACTGTCTAGCTACCTACAGTAAACAACAAACAACCTCAAAAAAGCCGAAGTAAAATATTTTGAGAGCTTGGGCACTCCAATTATAACAACAATATAAACTGCACAGGAAATTTAAAGGGATTCTTGGCCTATTCTGGTTGTTAGCTGGAGAATCCCCAAAACTTTCCTATAGATATTTCCATCTCGGTATAAGGTCCGCATGTTCACGTCTTGTTATGACAAACTGTCTAATTGTACAAGAAAATAAACTCTTCAGCGCTCTATCAGCGGGTTTAGGAAAACAAGAAAAACAAGGGCGTTAGAAGGGTTCTCCTGGAGTAAACGACGGCAGTAAGATGTACACGGTCGGAGAAGTGAGAAAGGAAAGTGGCGAATGTCTAGATATTTAACAGCAGGTCGGAAAACAGGAAGGTTTTAGGTTTCGCTGAAAAATAGACGGTCGATGGTGGCCTAGGTTTATAAAGGGAAGAAAAAATTGAGATATCTAACAGGTGATGAAATATGCTTGTTCAAATATCATCATGTTCTTAAATCTTAACGATATATTGGACTGGTATAAGTTGTATGTGGCAAGCAGCATGTTGGCATCGGGTTTTATATCAGAACAAGATACATGTTACAAACCGGGTAAAGCAAAGCTACGGCCTAGACCGTGATTTAACTTTAATGACAGGTAAAGGCCACAGTTTTAGAGGCCGACTTTATTTTTTGTAGGAAACAGCCCACAACTACACAAACACGCACACGCACGCACGCACACAAACTCTCTCATACACAAAAAACTCATACAAAAAAGAAAAACAGGGCGTCAAGGCAATGCAACGATGAAAAAATCTTAACAGAATCGAACTGCAGACCTAGAGACAGAGATATGCTGTGAAAACATTGCAGCAAGGTTTCAGCGACTATAAACAGTAGCCCTCAGTACAAATGGCTCGAAATTACCCCGTTTTATTCTTTATAGGACTTTAAAAATGCAAAGCACGCGTTTTTAGTTTTGGTCCATGCCTCAGAGCAGTTATAAGTGCAGTCAAGGTCAGTCCGGCCGACTTTGGAATTTCTATTTTTGGGTATTTCTCTTTTGGTTAGCGTCTAACTATATGTTAAGGCTGTTAATTTAAGCTTACATTAGAGATCAATTAAATTCGTTAAGGCATAGACCATAGACGTCCCTTAAACAAAATTCTACGAGCTTAATGCGTTCTTTTCTAATAATATAAAATTTATCAGCAAATGTTTAAGTATATAACTTCAACAAGTACTATATTGCAAGGAATTCTTCAGAATAAGCAATAGCTTTACTGTAAGTTTGTGCTGATAGGAATTTGCGATATAATTTGATAACTCATTTTCTAATTTTGTGAGCTACGTCCTGGAGTGGAGAATTACAGACGTTTATTATCGTGTTTTAGTTTAACTAGACTTAAATTAACCCTAATTAAATAATTAAGTGAACAATCTGACGATTACATCTACTCATCTACATGTTTCTGTACAAAATTGTACTATAGCAAATGAAATCACGGGCAACAATATCTCGTTTTTAATTGACAGGCTTATACGACTTAATTGTAGTTAAACTAGGTAGTAACCGGCTAAAATTAATAAAACTAAATAAAAATATGATAAAACAAAAGATAAAGAGCGTAGGCTTAAACTCTAAAATAGTTTAAAGGTATAAGTAGGTTTAAAACTACAATTAACAACCAGTGCAGCAGAAAATAAAACAATGAACATTTAAAGGAACTGCAGACAGTCCTCAAAAAAAGAGAACACGGGCCACAAACAAGTACAACAATAGATGTCCAAAGGTGGCTTATTGTTGGCTTTATTATAATTAAGCAGTTTTTACACGGCTCTTGGTCAGTTGCCAGCCACTAAACGGACCTTAAAATAATCTCAGACGTTAAGGTTACAAGCTATTATTAGAATTTAAGCGGTTATTGATAGTTTCACATAAGCAATCTTGAGTGTGTTGGACAAACGATTGACCGTCAAAAATCAAAATGTGACCTTCTGCAAGGATGACATGCTATGTCAATGTGTTGCAGCTTACAGAAAATATGGAAACTTACACTGAGGAAATTCATAAGTCCGTTCAGCGGATCTCATTTTCCATGTTATGTTACGTTGACACATTACGATATACAACTTTAATTAAACACGTTAATTACTGCCAATTTTATTGATAACTTAAGAAGTTGAGTACCTACTGTACTTTACTCTCGCTGAAAGTGAACTTTTAGAGGACAAAACTTTGACGATACAAAATGACTGGACAGAAATAAAGAAGAACAAGAAGTGTGAAGAAAATAGGAACTTTGACGATTACAAAATGACTGGACAGAAAGAAACCAAGAACAAGATGTGTGAAGAAAAGAAGAAGAACAAGAAGTGTGAAGAAAATAAAAACTTTGTCCGAAAAGAGAGGACGGTTTGTCGGGTGACCAGGGGAATGTGTTTATTGAATCTGGAGTTCTGCAAAGTGTCGAAAAGTTCTGGCCGCCATTTTCGTGTAACTCCCAATAGAAGTTTACCTAATCAACTTATAAGTCTAGGCAATGTCAATGGCCATTGGCCTGCCAAAGGGCCAGGGGGAAATTGCAATTTTATTCGTACCAGGCCAATAAGTGCAATTGCCTTTTGTAAGCGCTGACCAGAATCAAGGGTATCATAGCAAAATATCTAAAAGAATTTTAGCCCAAACTGCAACTGCAAGAAGGCTTAGGTACAGTAAAAATTTTAAAAATGCTACAGTAAAATCTAAAAAATATTACAACGAATATAATAATAGGCTCAAGTTATAGATGATTTGACTTACGGTATTGCAGCTGTGTGAATTGATTAAGTTATAACTCATCTATTCAATCTTGAGATTATCGACATTCCTAAACCATGAAATATTTCAAATTTAATCTGAAAACAAAAATGCTCAAAAAAATATAATACTGAGCTCGAGGAACATTCCAGCAAACCTAAAAACACATCTGAAACAAAAGAGAGAAACTATCAAAATTCCAGACATTATAAACTCGGAGATCAAGGAGTTGGCCTGCAAGGCTAAGTACCCGAGTAGATTGTAGACTGGATGAGTGGGTCAGTGGGCAGAACTATTGCTCTATAGGTTAAACCTGATCACGTGACCTGCTATATTGCCCCAGCTTTGTAACGAAAACAACATCCTACAAGTTGTGGAAGTAGAGGAGACGTTTTGAGGTTTACGTTCAGTCAGCTCGATGTTGCCACGTGCCGTTGTCGTAACAACACCACGCTGATTGCCGCCTTCTGTCGGAATTTGTCGGTGCGGGCAGTATGCGTAAGGAAACTTGAACCGTTTCGCAGCCACCTTTATGTTTTGTGGTGTGAAAGCGTGCAGGACTGAAGACAAGTAAACCCTAATAAACTATCTAACACGGTAGTTAAGCATGTTAGGGTTACAGTGCGAGGCTAGAATCACACAAAGTACAAAGAGCTGGGAAGCTAACAAAGCTAGCACAAACAGAAAAACAGACGAACAGACGAACAGACAAACAGACACGAGACAAGCAATAACTGAAACTACACCTCATAACAGTTGCCTCCCAACACAATACCTACAATATATTATCTCTCTCTCTGTGTGAGTGTAGCAGGAAACTACGGAGCAACTGTAATAGTTGCTATAGCAACAATAATAAGTAACTATAGTAACTGCGTCCTGGACTTGCCCGAAAATCCGATAGCACGGTGCCCGGTTGCGGGTTGTGTGTGGTAGTATGTGTTGCGGGTTGTGTGTGGTAGTATGTGTTGCGGGTTGTGTGTGGTAGTATGTGTTGCGGGTTGTGTGTGGTAGTATGTGTTGCGGGTTGTGTGTGGTAGTATGTGTTGCGGGTTGTGTGTGGCAGTATGTGTTGCGGGTTGTGTGTGGCAGTATGTGTTGCGGGTTGTGTGTGGTAGTATGTGTTGCGGATTGTGTGTGGTAGTATGTGTTGCGGGTTGTGTGTGGTAGTATGTGTTGCGGGTTGTGTGTGGTAGTATGTGTTGCGGGTTGTGTGTGGTAGTACATGTTAGGAAGTGCGTCGATTTGAACTGTTGGTAACACACTGTCCTAGTTACTTAACCAAGCACTCCCAGTTCGAGATCTGCGTGTAACTATAGAAACAATTAATAAATATATAGCTCTGATATCAAGCAGCAAACAAACAAGTTAGCGATTTGTAAACAAGTTCCTCTAGGAACGCAGCATAATGAAATCATGATCTCGATCTTGCTCGGTGTAGATGAACCTTCACTCCAACGTTAGTTCGATGACGTAAATTGTCGTGTGGTTTTTTTTTTCCACTGCACGGCAAGATTCTTCAAGTTTACGAATGAAAGTTTACAGCAAAAAAGCTTGTACCTCAGACTGAAAGTTAACAGCAAAAAAGCTTGTACCGCAGACTGAAAGCTGGAGAGCGGATCAAATGTTCCCATCTGTAGAGTCTAAAACGAGCCACTGGATCATTATAAAATTCAGGGCAACAAACTGGATGAGTCATATCGAGCACGTTAAATCAATTATCCGCCTATGTGTGTTGAGTGCCAAGTTTTTATTAAGCTTGGCTCACGGTCTACAATATTATGATATCCCAAAAAGCACCTCTCAGCTAAAATGTCATACAAAACATATTATCATGTGCAGATTATTAAGTAAAAAATTAAGTAAAAATAGCGCCGTTGCCAAGCAACTCCTCTACCTCTCTTCACAACTACAAGAAGACTGGGCCGATGTATATTGGTATATTAATTTGCCCACTATGTGCTATTATTGAGCCATTATCGGGCAATTACAGCAAAATTTCTACTTCATAGACAGATATTGGTCGCCGAGACCGGTATTTTTCGTATTATCACCGACTCGGAAAATAATCCATCTGACGACACAACAGTGACGATTTCAAGTTACAATTTTCTGTGATAACTATAAATAAATTTTATGCGATAACTATGAATATATTTTCTGTGATAACTATAAGTATATTTTCTGTGATAACTATATTTATATATTTTCTGTGATAACTATAAATATATTTTCTGTGATAACTATATCTATATATTTTCTGTGATAACTATAAATATATTTTCTGTGATAACTATAGATATATTTTCTGTGATAACTATGAATATATTTTCTGTGATAACTATAAATATATTTTCTGCGATAACTATAGATATATTTTCTGTGATAACTATATATATATTTTCTGTGATAATTATAAATATATTTTCGACTAGCATTTAAACTTACCAGACACGGCACTAGAAGAATAAACACAAAACAAAGGGACGATTTAACAAAATCAGTTAAGTGTGAAAATGATCCCGTACATTCGTCCTACGTCACCACATGAGGTCGGGAGACGAGTGGAATATATAGCAGGGACGAGTAACTACACGCAACAAACTGCCTGTTAAAAGATGCACATCGTGCAGCAGATGATGGAGTTTTAACGATACATGTCGATGACGAGTAGTTTGTCACTTAACCGCTCCGAACGGTCACCACTACATCGGTTAGATGTTCTGTAATTGATGTGCAAATAACGGACGGAAATATGGAAATTCAGGCGATCTAAAAAACAAAAAAACGAAGATTCAGGACCAAAGAAAATCTGACAAAAAATTGTAACGCAAAAAAGTATAACATTGCTTGACAAGAGAAAGGAAATGTACAACACAGTGTACGGACGACTGTAATGATCATAATGTAGTTAATGAGTTAGCAGCTAAGTCATGTAGACGAGAACAATTTAAAGTCACGTGACTTGACACGTGTGTGAGAGAGAGTGTGTTAACGAGACTAGACGTTCTACACGTGTAACACAGCTGTTGTTTCTCCAAAGTTTTACTGTTTTACTGAGTAATTATCACGTCGGTAGACGATCAGATTAGACAAACCTTCCCTTAACAAAGAAAACAGGGCCGAGAAGTAAGCTCACACGAAACTAAGGATAACAGAGCGGACTTTTTGTGAGTTCTATCTGCAAGTTCTATCTGCAAGGCCACGGCCTCAGAACTCTAGTTTGAGTAGTGAACTGTGTTCTACGTCCCCTCTAACATCACATTCCGCTTATTTCAGTGTAGGCGGGGCTGTTCAAAAATTTGAAGATCGCAAAATAAGTCAGCTAGAAAGAACAATAGTAATATTTGCTGTTCTTAATACCGTAGAAAGTAAAAGAAAGAAAAGAGACTGAGTTCTCAAACACACGCCGACACGCTAAGAGAGGAGCGAGAAAGAAGTTTAACTGCTCAGTACAGCTAGTGAATACAATCTGACAATAGCAGCAGAGCATTACAAGACTACAGCACTATCCTGCTAGCATGGGCCACATGGGATACCAAGAAAGTTTGTGTGTGTGTGTGTGTGTAGTGTGTGTGTGTGTGTGTGTGTGTGTGTGTGTGTGTGTGTGTGTGTGTGTGTGTGTGT
>JH153954.1:224946-249083 GCA_000226015.1 Mnemiopsis leidyi | reverse complement strand
TGTCATTTGGAAATGACGCTGAACCTATTGGTGCATGTAAGCAATAGTCAACGAACTAAGATTGGATACTGAGTTAGGGTCAGTTGGTCCCCTTTCGGCTTTCCCGGCTTATCCTTTTGTTTATCATATATATAACACTGTAATCTAACTCTAAGATATTCCAGTGGACTTCCCAAAGAGCTAATCAGTCCTGCATGAAGACATTTAAAACAATAAACCTAGAACTCTTTTAAAAACGAGTCCAAAAAGCTCAGTTTAAACTTAAACAAACTAAAAAGGCCTGAAATTAAACTTATTTCTCCACTCAGATCTATTTGTTTATCAAAGTATCAAAAAACAATTTAAACGTGTCAGACATCTATAATGAACCATTTTTGATTATATCACATATGTAACCCCAGCTACAAGCGACCAAAACCCCCTGTATTTCTGTATTCAAACTTTAATGTAATACAAACCGACCATGCTTGATGTTGCTAAGTCGAATTAATTGCGGAAATTACCTAGTTGGCGAAAACTTGTTTGGTTGAAATCAGCATTCCTTCTTAAAAACGGTGGTGTTAAAGTTCGGGATTATTGCTGGGCTTCTGATCATATGATTTGCAGAATTTTGTTCGAACGTGTTTCAGAATAGTGGCTCATTTGAGTCAAAACAGTCAGTTTGGCGAAATCAACATACATTTTTTAGGCTTTTCGTCCTCTTTTCATACCCGAGGAAGATTTGATTGACCTATTGAGATACGGAATACCTCAAAAATAAGAGTTCTAGGATATTAGAATTTAGCACTTAGCACTTAGACACGGGTATCCTTTTGTCAAGCTAAACTTTCTTCAAGCTAAACTTTTTAATAAACAGTAGATTAAATATTTCAAGGTTGTCCATTCACCATTTTTCAATTTTTCAGCTCCCAAAAGTGGTTGTCCGGCTGGATATCGGGCGGAAGATGCAGATGTTCCTGGGTGGGGATCTTACCTGGGCTCCAGGCGCTTAGTCGGCTCGAGAGAAATTTGTGCTTTGATGTGCACCTCTTGGAGCGATTGCTATTCCTTCGAGCATAGTGACTCTGACAGAATATGCAATATCAACACCAGCAGATGGCCATCCCGAGGACCCTACAAGGATTACCAATTCTGCACAAAGAATTAGACACAAACTGCAAAGTAACTGCAATTGGAATTGTGATAATGTTAATAAAAAGGCCTATTTCTGTTTTTATAGCTTTGATTATTTCAAAATTGTTTTGATTCTAATGAAATGTGTTTACTACTGCTTCTGAAATCGAACATTATTGTTGGATGAATGCGTTCAAGGACGGTATTTATCTATAAGACTTTTGATGATATACAGTATAATCGAGAAGGCCAGAAAGCAGCCTCATCACACAAAATTACGGCTAATGTAAGAATATGATCGCCAGGATAGCCTGCTGTCCGATGAGGTGTATTGAGGACCCTAAATTGTTGTCACGTTTGCAGGCCTCACTTTATTTGTCTTGATAGTTGTTCATACATTTCTGTACTGATAACAATTTGTAGATTCAAATAAAATATCACTAGCAGGGGGCCCTTTCTCCGGGCGGTTAATCCTCCTCCCACCACCCTTTCATTCTTTCTCTGTCTACTCCCCTCCCTCTTGTCATCCGGTTTCCATACTCTGCCCTCCCGGCTCCATTTCACCTCTCTCCATCTGGCCCACCTGCCTTCTCCATTTTCCTAGTAATTCACGTAATAAATGTAATCACATATCTACGATTCAGGCTTCCATCTCAAGACCTAGAGCTCCGAAATTTTGCGTGTTGGTACGTTATATAGAGGAGATGGTTTAACAGAAGGTCAAAGAAATAAGAATCATTCACTTTTAACGTAAGAGCAGTTACAAGTTCGATAAAATGAGTGTTTTTAAGCAGGGGGTTGATGCTAGGATGTGACAAGTTACCATGGAGATTGTATTCATATCGTCAAGAGACCACAAGACAACACCAGACTTAATGTTTCTGTTGTCGGGGTTACTCCCCATTTGAGCGTTCCTTCTTTGATATTCGAGTTACGCACCCGAATTGCACATAAAACAAGTTTTGAGACCTCAAGAAATATATTCACTGAATATTATTCAGAGCAGGAAAAATTTAAGAAAGATGCTTACAAACAACGGGTAGTAGAAGCGGAGAAAGGACCTTTGGTACCCCTCATATTTACAACTTCTAGAGGGATGGGTCCAATGTCAAAAGACAAACCATGTGTGGACACGATTAAGATTCGCCATACTTAGAAGTACAGTGAAAGCATTGCGAGGTTTACAGGGGGAATCGCTTTCATGACACGGGACTAGACAAAGTGTCAATAGATCTCATCCCAGTCCATAAGTCACATCTAATTAAATAAAAACGATATTTCATTAAAAACTCTTGGATTATTGTCGGGTTAATTTAAATCTGGTTTATGATATACATACCTTTCTCGGGATTATTACAGTCGGTTTATTTACGATCGGAAAAAATGAAAATCGGGGAAAATATGGCGAAATTGCCCAAAGCCCTCTACATTATCCCGGTCGGAATTTTACCAGTGCCAAACCTTTCAAAATTAAAATTGCAGAAAATACAAAAATTGCAGATATTTATTTTAATTTTACTTGTTTTGGAAACGGTTTTCCCAACAGCAACTAAGGTGTGATTTGATCATTGTTTTGTAATAGCTGATGTTTTAATATATAACCACATTGACATCGTCTGTTTCATCCAATTTTCATGATTCCAAGCACGACTTGATTGCTATCTTAGAGTTGGATTTTGCCTAATTCTGAACACGGCCTCTTATATCGTATCTCTTTACTCACTACGTTGTTCAAAGTGCTATAACCACGGCGTTTAATCAATATTTTCTAGACTTGGATTCGACCATTGTACTATTTTAAAAGTTTTGTAGTATGCATCGATTAATCAGCAATTTTAACTATGAACCCTATTAATTATTTCATAAAAAGTGGCTGGTTTCCAAGATGTGAAAAATAAAAAACAACTGAAATTGAAAATCTTATACAGGATGAGAAAAATGAATTCAGATAAACTTTGCTGTTTGCTCCAATAGTCTTCTCTAGTGAATATGAGACAAAGTTTATAATATAAGGACCCATACCCCTTGGCAACCCCAAGAGCTGAGTGGGCGGTATTTATTATGGCTGGTGAAAATAAAAAAACGGGGAAAATATGGCGAAATCCCCCAAAACCCGCCACTTTATCCCGGTCATAATAATCCCGAGTAAGGTATATCAATTTAGGTATGTTCTATTTCATGGTAAAGACAGCACATGCAGTTTAACAACGTTTGATTTAACATTTCGTTATTGTTCATTTTCTTTTAACAAAAGCTTTGCAATTATGATTTTAACATAATGGCACGAAGGAAGACCAATTAAACGGCCGAAGGACGGGGTCCCTGCTAACTATACTGTATACATAATAAACTTAATGGAAACGACTCATACTTGTTGTATCTATTGATGTAATTCAGTAGAATTTCACCAAATCCGTTGAGAAGAAGTTCATCATCGCAGCCAGCTACTTTTATACTGTATGGGTTGCTGTACTGAAATTACAACTTGTGTAGTAAAATGCTATCGTCAACAAGTATTTCTAACTTGAAATTATACTTACCACACATTCAAGTTTTAAAAGAATTCTGTTAACATTATCTTTTCCTAAATATCGGATAACGAGCTAACACCCACTCTAATTATAACATCGTCCTGACCATTATTATTATTCATTACCTCATTTTTCCTGTAGTTAAGTAAGAGCGCCAACAAAGACAGCGAGTGAGAACCCAGACTAGCTCTGACGGCGGGTGTGACGATAACCTTACATAAACTGTACCAGAGTGAGTGTAACATTAGGTATTCCACCTGGGGAAGTGCAATATTACCAATACGACCTTGGACGAGGAAGTTAGGCATTCCAACATTTGGAATCACAATTATGGATGATGCCTGGCGATACCTATGTTTGTCAGCACTAATCTTATGAACTTTTTTATTAAGACATTGGACATTTGGTCCTTGAAAGGCATAAGGGACAAAATAATAAATAGCTTAGTTTTCGTATGACTGGAGCTGTTTACTTATTTTCTTAAATTCTTCAATTTTGTTATAATTGACATATTGATTTGAAAAGGTATTTATGGTGAGAGGGCCACAGAAATGAATGTTTTCTAGCTTCTGATTGATACAACATGTGAGTCCTCTCCCAAAATAACTTTCTCTGATAAGAACAGGTAAACCAAAAACTACCCAAAAGTTTTGTAAGCAGTACCTCTTAATACTGGTGAATTGATGAGGGATTGATACGACAAAATACATACATACAACTTTGTTTTGGTCTGTAATTTGACAGGTCGATAAAAATCAAGTTTCCTTAACAAAAATTTTCTATTCTTGAATACACCAAGTCATAAAGTAAATAAATGTAGTCAATAATTACCATGGTATTTTGAGAAATGTTATCTGAAACGCTTGTCAGTATCTTCAGAAAAAGCAGAGCATAATACTTGACTTTCTCCTGAAGCTGACTCGAAATGAGAATCTTATGTATCTGCTCTATGAGAGTTGACATGATCTGTTCTGCTTCATCAAACCCCACTAGGACATCTACAGCTCTAAAGCCCTCCCCTAAGTCCCGCCTCCATACACATCTGACCAGGCAAGACAAGGTCTGAGGAGAACATTTGTGGAATTAGGTTCATAGTTCATGACCATGCCTCCCATGCACTGACTTATGTATTTTTCTGCCCAAGAATATTTGACCATAGGAAAAGCCCCTTAAGCATCAAAAGGCTTCATATGTGCATATCCAATCGAACACATTTAATCTATCTGTATTTGTATCTTCAATGATTAATTCATGATATGATCATCAAAATGATTAATAATTTGGAGGACCAAGGATTCATAAACAGTGTTAAAGTAAGGTACACGATAGACACAAGTAATACAGAAATATCAAACTGTAAATATCAATTACCATCAATATGTTTAGAGACTTGATGTTATGTTCTTCTTTCAGACCATCAACACACTTTCTAAATAGCTTGTTTATAGAACTCTGAAATTATTCTGGTAAATGTGGAAAGTGCTCTGATAAAAGTAAGGTATGCAAATTTTGAGGTTATATGAATGCACTGTCATCTTACTACCGAACTGTAGTGTAATTTCGAAAATTTACAAGTCTTCTCAGCAATATCAAACAATAAGACAACCGGCTGGCACTGAGTCTTCTTTGTTCCAAGACATATGTGCATCATTTGTCGGCCCACGTGATTGTTTGATGAGTTCAGTACTTTGCTAGATATTGTTCTTGGTAGCTTTCTCCTTAACAAATAAATTTTCCCTTCTGATAAATAGTACTCAAAAGTACAAAAATAACTGCTCCATCGTTTTAACCTTAAGTTGGATAAGTTCATTGGATGAGAGTTGGTTAAATAATTCTTCTAAAGCGCAGACATTCACTTTTATCAAGAAAAGTTCATCCCATACAGCATTCTCCTGTTCTTCTCCCTGTAGGTTGTAACGCTGTATTAGATACATTTATAATAAGACCCCCTAAACTGCTTTGAAGGATGTCGGGGGTTTAATTTCCAAATCTGCCAATCCTAGAGGAGTGTCTATGGGCATTTGCCCATGCAACCTGTTTACGTCCACAGAGTCAATTGGCCAACAAACTGTAATTGAGAGTTACATAAGGAGAGGCTCTGATGAAAGAACTGGAATCTTCCAGGTTGTCCTTTCAGTTGAAGCAGTTAAACTCGCCCCAGAATACAAAAGGTACAGGTTTAAACAAATGCAAATAGAAAATTTAATTTAGATTTATGAATTAGGTAAGTAATTAGGGAGAGGGGTAAGGTTACCATGATTTTCAACTATTTGGCCAGCTTCTTGGTGTCATGGCTGAAAGGTCAAAAAATTAATCATGGTCAAAGACTGTGGCAAAAAGTTTTTTCAAGACTGTGGCAAAAATCCAAATCGTCTCTGGTAAAAATGGTTAATGTACAATTCAATTATGGAAATTGAAATTTTACCACAAACTGTCCATTTTGACCACTATCATGAAGAAATTTTTTGTGTCAGAGGCCATAGACAATTTCTTAAAACTGCAACCTTCACGACCCAAAGGGAGCCTTCTCTTAGATAAAAGACCTTAGGGCAAATTCCAGGGTATCATGGTTATGGTCAGTGTCTTATCCCTCTCCCACTTATTAAAAATATATACCTTTAAGATTGATTCATAGATGATACTGAACTTGGATTTAAAAAGTGTCTTCTTTAACGACATTAGCTCCTATCATTAGCTACAAATAAAAAATTGTTAACTAATCGATATACTTGCAACTTGGTTTGCACCATAATTTATTGAGCAATGAAGCTTAAGCATTAAGCAAAATAGCTCAAGCTAGAAACAGCAACTGATCTAGTGGTAATTTTAACTGTATTTTTTGACAAATTTTATCAAGTCTGTCTGGTCACAGGCAGACATTTGGACAAAGCGGACAATAATCAAACAAGATGGATACTTAAATTGGACTTGGATTTAAAAAAGTGTTTTCTTCAATTCAATTTTGTTTTCTTCACAATTGAAAGTTATGAACTTCACACTAGGCAATTCGCAATAGGCTGTCTAGAAGTTTGGAAGCACATAACACACAATAATCAAACAAGATGGTAACCTAAATTGGACGACAGAGAATTTTGAACCTCACACAAGAGCAATAAGAATACACCAAATTTGAATTCTTTTAAAGCTAATTTAGAGAGATTTAAGAGTAAAACTAAAGCAGTCGGTATATATGGCAGTGGGAACTTTTGGGAACCTTCTGATGAAGTTTTGAATAGAATTCAATCAAACAAAAAATTCAATCAAACAAGAATTTTTTCTTTCATGTCATTTTACAATAAAAATCATTGAAACAACAAACAAGTAACACAACAATCTTAGTTCTGGTATGGTTCACTCTTTGCCTATATACACATGCTGACGGGACAAAGGAATGCACTTGCTTGTGCTTTTGTACACACCAAAACGGCAGCATATCTGCTCTTTAGATGTTTCAAGTGTTATGGAGTTGTTGTGAATTGTTACATTTATAACGCCAGGCAATAGAGTTTCCATCCAGATTAAAGAAACATGTTTTTTTCGAGAGGGATGTTAAATGAGTTTAACGTGGTTTTTTGTAATTATCTTCTTGACTCAAGTGATAGACATAGGATTTTAATAGCAATGCATCTATATATTTCTGTGTATCAACACCATCATCAAGACATAACACTCAAATTATTTGTATAATAGTAGTTGTTGAAAGTATTAAAATATGCACTGTACTCAAGACACATGTATAATGTGAAACTGGCCACAATCTATGTATGGGTACTATCTTTCTACTTGTCAAGATAATCAGACTATCTCTGTTGTTCTTTAAAGTGGATTGAAAGTGGAAACTTTTTGGAGAACAAGTTAAGACACAACAGCTTTCTTCAAGATAACCCATTTGGGGCTAAGAAGAAATTCATTAATATTTTTGCTGGTACATACATCGTTTTTGAGACACCTGCCTCAAAAACAATGTGAAACACCTCCTTAAGAGTGTAATTTTACAGGTAAATTAGGGTAATTAGATGGTTGGTTACAGACATTAAGAGAGAGTCCCCTTTTAACTCTCTGTCGGTCACATTTGAGGGTCACCCCATCAGATCCCCTCATTTAACCTGCTGAAGGTCCAACAGCCCCGGGTAATGAACAGTTGACGCATCAATTTTGGTCACTCACAATTCACATTCATCCACTCAAGTCACCACCTTGTGTGTTTACTAAAAACTTTAGATCCCCAGGAATGAAAAAATTCTGTTAATTACCAACAGCTCATGAAGGCGAGTGAACTATACGACAAATTTTAACAGTACTCGACAATGGAAGGATCTCGACATACAGCCAAACGTGACACTATTTCCTCACAAAAGGGCTATTTCCTATCTCTCAGAGAGACACTATTTCCTCACAAAAGGGCTATTTCCTATCTCTCAGAGAACACGACAAAATCTCTGTCAACTACCGGAACTAAGTGAAATCATGAAATCTTGGTCGCCACTATCCTAAACTCATGAGCAGACCTTCCTCACTCTACACCTTACCCCTTTACTGTATATCTAGGTACTGTCCCTTTACATGTTAGATATTGTTTCATTAACCAAGTTAAACTTTATTCATGGATAAATTTTAACTTAAAAATACAATGACCTTTCTCAATTAGCAAACAGACTCAATTTGCATGTGGGTACTCAGATGTACCCACTGAACTTAAAAACTGTTACCATGGGTACGGAAAATACACGATCTCAAATTTTACACGTAAATTGCAATGGGGGTCGGCGGCTCGTGAAATTGAGGTTTTATGTGTAATTACAGGCAGCGTGGGTACATGGATGTACCCAAGATGACGCCATAATGTCTATGAAATTTCAAAGTTGTACAGTTTCAAGTGCGTAGGTCGGCGGACTCTAAGATTTGACATGCTTGTTCTTATGGACACGCGCTACAAGTTTACCGAGTTTGACGATGTTTTGACGCAATTTGCGCGTGCTGCAAGCACGCAAAGTTTGCACATGTTAAAAGGTGTAAAATGTTAAAAACTTTGAAGGGCTGCAACTCCGATTCCTTTTGTCCGTTTTACTTCAAATTTTCAGGTTATCTTGCCAGGTGTACGAATTAGTACCCTAGCAGAAAAATAGGAGATCTCATTCGAAAGATGCTTTGCACGGTCAAATTGTGATGGCTGATTCGACATAACATTTTTTAGATCAAAAATATGAAAATTGAATGACGGCAAATTTTCCATTTTACATTCTAGCATTTCATGTTTTGCAGAAATTGGCATCGCAAACACCGATATTTTTGGTCTTATGGAATTTCTTTCAAACGACAAAAACTATAATTGCTTAAGTGCCTTCTGGTGCGTTCTATATCCCCTTAAATTTAATCGCTGGGCGGCGCCTACGGCGGGGCCTGCAGCAGTTGGGGGCAAGCCCCAGGCCCCGAGCGCCCGTCGCTAGTACCCACCCGTGTCAAGTACAGTCACTCACGAGCCGCCTCTGCCAATTTGTTATTTGGCTACACTTTGGGAAATATCATAAGCTGCAATTTGAAGTTGTTTATGCTTCACAGAGACGGTAACAGTTTCTTTTTGTGTTCTGAGAAGTTAGCTTCTTTCTTATGTTTCCATGTACAGCAAATTGTATCATATTATTGGTTTGAGAATTATGATATGAGACTATTTCTCTATGTTATCAATTACCTCTTTGTTGTTTGTATCACCCTCACAACCCACTAAGCTCTGCAAACCTATACAAACCTATACAAACCCAAACACACTTACAAACTCACTACGATGATCTCGTCCTCAATTTGTTCTGAAAACTTCACACGGCTTTATCTCTTTTTCGGTTACCTATGTACCGCGCAGACGCCAGGCAATCAGTCTAGCACCATAGTACGAACTTAAAAACATTCAGTCATTTGTGATTTGTGCACAGCACTATATATCAGAAATAACGCGGCGCGATGATTCTTTCGCATTTTGTCTCAGCATCATGTTTTAGCCCTTTATTTCTCATATCCTTAGTTATCTTTGGCTTACGATCTACTCAGCAAGCTCCTAGCACCGTATTTTTCTATTACAGTCTCGTCTGCGCAGGTCTCTCTATAACAAAGACTGTGGTCCCAGGCAAGGCTTATACTGGTCTAGCAAGTTGCCAGCTTTGTAGCTTACTTTGCTTAGGTTCACCTAACCTCCCGTGTTGTTGTCGTGTCTGACTTTGTCATTCTCTCCAAAAATAAAATGTCGGACGGGTGACCAGTGACGTGCGCGCTGCCGTACAATCACGTTGCAGCAGCAGGCCTGATAACGTGAAACACTTTAGCTCTTTACTGTATACTCTATTGTCGACGATCACAAAGATCGAAGAAAAACGTAAATCATAGATCGCCTTGTCAAACGTTGCCTGACCTGCTGCCGCGAAGCGGCAGCATCCGCGCGCGTTGCTAAGCCAACATAGCCCGGTGGCTCGCGCTGCGCGCGCCCTATCGGGACGCACATAGCTTCAATGTTCAAGCTTTTCCGTCGCGTGTCCGTGATCCTAATTCCGCGCTAAGCTCGCACAGGGATATCATTGTCGAGATGTTACCCGACCCGCGCGCGGCTCGCAGTTTTCTGCTCTCCTCGTTAGACGGATATCATCTCGTCAAGGATATCAGATATACGTGTTTAGCAACCGCGCGCGAAATTTAATTTGAAAATTGGAAATGCAGGCCGCATGCGCAACGCAAGGCAAAAATTGCTAAAGTAAGTTTGTGGGTCGATAACCTACTGTTGCGGCCTTCACGAGCTCTCATGCTTGCTACACGTTTGACGTTGCCTAGCCCTGCTGCTGCGAAGCAGCAGCAGGGGTCACAACGTGAGACAATTTTTAACGCACATCGCCGGTTTAAAGTAAGTGTAATGAGTTTGGTAACTTGGTAAGTCTGGAAACGCAAACGGCCGAACGTGATCAGACCGCAAGTACAAACAATAAAACACGCAAACAATAAAACACGCCGCCGCTCAACGGGCGATGCGCGATTAGAATCGCGCGATAGCGCGTGATGGCCGCGACAGTAGGTTATCAACCTACAAGCAGCCGCGCGCTTCGCGTGCGCCGGAGAATGCCGCTTTGCGGCAGCAGGGGTAGGCAACTTGTAGCAATAAAACATGTAAATACAAAATAGATTATAAATATGACTATGAATAACATGAATTACACTGCATTTTTAATTCATAACCAATGACTATGACCAAAACTTTGTACAGCAGTGCGCACCATCCCGTTCATTTTATCTCCTTTGCCGTTGCGGAATGAGGGTCGGACAACGTCAGACAAACCAAAAATATTCTTGATGTATAGCTTCTAACTTTTGCAGCTTATAGGCTGAAAGTGAAAGCTAAACGTTTCGTTAAAACGGCAGACGAGATATTATCTCGTCAAATCCTTGAAAAATGTTGATTTTTCTTGCAGTTGTAACGTTTTTGTGACATCCAAATTAGCTTTAACACTTCAAGTGAGTGAAGTGAATCGCGCTAAGCCAATTAGATGCAAGAGGGCTCTGGTTATATTTAAAAGGAATAGAGCAAATTCGACCCTCTGTTGCCCGCGACCCTCATTCTTGATTCTCTCTCAGTTTAACTCTTAACGAAATTGAAATGCATTTTCTTTGTTCTTATTATCACGTCGATCTGTAATAATTCAACATATCAGCATTTTGAAGGCTATTGCTTATAAATATGAAACTCTGGAGTAATATCAAATATGTTGTCTTTCTCAAAATGATCAATCGGTTTGACTTATCATTGTGTTTGTAAAAGAAACCGACTTAGAAAACTTTCTGGACATGAGTCGAGGTGATATCTTTATGTTGTCCATAAAACTAAAAGGGGCTGTTATCCTCAATGATTTGATTGTCTGAATTCCTCGCCTTGACCTCAGGTTTAGCTGCAAAGAAATATTTTGGGTAAAATTAAAACTCTGTGTAGACGGTAGAGCTTTTCGTAGAGCCTACCAAATTCGGATTCCTCGTCAAATTTTACGTCAAAATACTGGTCTAACTTTTTTCACAAAGCCTTAGCCACACGACCCGATGAAATCTACAATACCTGATGACTCTATCTCTTTTCGTTTTGACTCCAATTCGTCCCCCGATTTGGAGACTTTGTAGGGCCTTTTCTAGGGCCTTTTCTAGGGCCTTTAAGGCCTTTAAGGACCCTTAGAGGGGTCGGAGCGAATTTTAACATAGCCTCAGCCACAGAACGTGATGAAATATACCTTATCTGAAATTTTTAAGTCTCTATCTTTTTCCGTTTCGGCTCCAATTCGTTTGCAAAAAAAGCGTCGTCGGGGGTCGGGGTGGGTCGGGAGGGATCGTATACCACACTTCATGTTGTCATACTAGGGGGGGTCAACTTTTTTTAAAAATCCGGACTAAAATTTGACGAAAAATCGGTTGAGAATAGTTTCGAGGTTCAACAATTTTTGGTTCAGTGTCTTTTCTGTGGTGGTTGCCACCACCCTAATCACTTATACCGAGTTTTAGCAATTTTGGGAATTTGTGACACCTTTTCAAGAATACCGTTTTCTACAGTCTGTAGAGAACGGTATTCTTGAGAAGATGTCACAAATTCCAAAAATTTCTGTAGTACAGAGCAATGCGTAAGTTTTTGCTTAATTGCAAAAGTATGGGCAAATTCTTAAGCACTATTTATGAGCAATTTTATGATGAAACATTCAAGCTTAGAAACCATTTTACGTATGTGGTCTTGACCAGTACCACTTGCAAAATTTCTGTTTTTATAAAAATCTAATAGTTATAGTAATGAATTTACGCTAATCAATCCTTAACTTGAGGTTCATATTATTTCAGTATTTAGTGACATTCCATGATCTTGAAAATAAGCTCCATCTTTGTGACGTCGTCCATGTCCGACCTTTCAGTAGCAGGACCTCCTCTACTACTCTCCACTTCTGAAGAAACGTGGTGAAATCCTGACTCGCCAACGGCAGGGCTTTCGCGAGGAGTGTCCCGATTGATCACATTCAATTCGATTTCAGTGACTGAAGTCATATCTATTTGATGCTCTCTGCTTTCAGTGTCGTAAAGGAACAAACACGGCGGCTTAAAAAAACGCGTGACAACTGCTTTCGACATTTTTTGCATACGTGGCAAAAGTCTGTCGGCCAACTTTGTCTGTAGAATTGGGATCACAATGGCGTTCAAAGGGATAACGTTAACAGCTAAGACATCAATTATCTTGATCATGTTAGACTTGGAAGGGCAAGGCCCGACGTAAATAGCAATAAGGGCACCTTGGACAGGCAGCCAGGTTAGCAGTTGAGATCCTACCACCAACCAGAATTTAAATGATAGAAAAAAGCAGGAACTCCTGTCTTGCTCTTCCTGCGATAGTGCAATACTGGGCGCTATCATTGTCCTGGATTTCAAGAACTCCCGGGAGATGGAAGAAAAGCTGGCGATCAACACGATCAAAAACACCGTGTTCTCAGCCATGAAGACAGCCCTGTACACCCACATGGGGTGAACAGCTGTGAGAACGTTCGGAAAGCACAAAGGTGAAGCTCCGTAAATTCCTAACATTGTGACTTGCTCGGGGGAGAACAAGTGTCCTCGTGACGTCATGTTTTGGAGCTGAGCCAGCAGGTCCAGGGGAGACAGGTTCTCAGTCACATCGAGGTACAGCTCCTTGTAAACACTCACCAGCAGCTCTAAGTCAGTCTTGTTTCCTTTTCTTATCAGAGGGTTGTTCTTGAAAATGTACTCGTGCGTAAACATCTCTGTCCAGCCGGGCAAGTTAAAGAGGAGGGAAAGTAGAGGGCTGAATGCCATGGTAAGGTTGAACAGGTTTGCCACTAGGAAAACTGGAAGAACTTGCAACATTTTTACCCGAATGCTGTCGACCTTCCAGCGATGTGTGATTCGGAAAACTGTTCCTATGACGACGCTCTGCAGTGTACCACGTGACGCAGCGTAGGACAACGCTCCAGCTACCTTACAGAGCAAGGATGACCTCCAGGCTAGGTCACGTGAACAGTACTCACCCCGGAGTTCCCAGCGTTGCCAACATATGATGACAAGATATGCACCCGTTGTAAAGTTGTGGAAGAGCAAGGTAAGACACAGCACTACGTCCGCCCAGTAGGTACCCACACCTCTCATCCTTTTACAGAGGTAGAAAAACGCGTGGACGTTCAGACAAAATATTCCCAAAGTTTCCACATACAGGATAATAAGCATTGTGTTGTGTTCAATGAGGTCGGAATGAGACGAATAGATCGACGACATGGAACATGACTCGTCACACTCGTCACTAAAGTCGGAGCAATCCGGAACACTGTCGCACGTTTGTGTCTTAGCAACCGCCTTTTGGTCGGACTTGCAGTAGAACATCTGAGGGCAGTTCTGTTCGTCAACGCCATTCCTACAGTTGATCACCCCGTCACAGAAGACTATGGAGTGAGAAATAAAGGGGTACTCATTGTCGATAGGGTAAGTTGCGGCTATTGACGAATAGTCACTGCACTCATAAATCGTCCTGTTCGTCAAAATCTCGACCTGTAGTTTATTGCAGTGAAAGTGGAAGGGCGAGTTGTATTCTTTACAGAGAGCCAGCCGACTGAGACTTATTTGTCCGCTATCCTCCCCCTCCATCAGCTCCTTGTTAAACCTGACAAAGTCAGGGGTGTTTATCATTGTGTTCCTTGTTTCGACACAGGTGGGCGGTCTATAACAATCCTCGTAGTGAGAACCGTCCAACAGTCGGATTGGTCTCAAGCAACTCCGGAAATCGTGACAAGCACATTCGTCACTGAGATCCGTACAGTCCGGTCTGCTGTCACATACCTGGCGGAGGGAGATACAGCCACTCCCGTCAGCACACTTGAATGTGTCGTCTCCATGGCAACCACACTCGTCAGTCGGGCACGATGAGTAGTTGTCACATTTCCAACTTTCTTGGATCGCACAAACCTTTGTGCTGTGGAGGATGTTGTCATCCCACAAGCACAGGCTATATCCAGAGTTCCCGTCGGTAAAATTACTCAGAATTGTACGGTACGCATCAGTTTTCTCTTCCACGTAGATATTATGGGGATACAAGAGGGTGGCTGCGGCAGTGACATTCAGTATGAGATCTGCACACGACTGCTCTTCGAATCCAGGTCTTGTAGCTATATCTAAGGAGGTGTCCGGCTGAACTTTCTTGTCGTAGTTAACGAACATTTCCCATCTGTTAGCCCTAGTCATATTTAGAATCTTTGGTTTATTGTTGATAGCGCTTGTCGCTATTGGAGCTACATTTGTTGAGGTCATTAGGAACTCTATAAGTAGGATCCAAGGACAGCTGCTTTTTGTCATCACTAGTCCAGTAATACAGCAGCTCAGTAATGAAGAAAGATTTTCAAGAAAGAAATAAAGAAAATTACGTTCCGTCTACTTTGATACCAAACCAGTATCGCGAGGGTCGACTGAAGATTTGAATTCTGTTGGCCAACTCGTGGGTCACGTGCGAAAGTAGAGCGAATCAATGAAAAGATTTGGAAAGGACCTCGATAGCGAGCATATCGCCATTGTTAGAAGGTGCAGCTAGCTAAGATCGAGATCCCTACATACTTTTACAAAATACAGAAATGGATTAAAGAACTCGTCTGATGGTGCCACAGTAATCCCTTTGTCGACCGTAAAGAACATGTCGACAAAGCTTTTGTAGAAAGGTAAACATGTATTAAAATACGTAACATCAAGATGAAGACGGTAAAAATAGAAAGTTTTTATTGTCCACTTGAGGATGAGAACATATATCTTTAAAGGCAGAGTTCATTTTCTAAAATTTAAGAGTTGAACAAAATTTGGTTGATATTTTATAAATGTGGTTTCAAGTGGGGAGGGGGCCTTTTTCAGGTCCTCATTTCGAGCAAGCTCGACTCCCAGAGGTGTGCACTGATTGTTAACGGGTGTGTTATGTTGTGGGTGGGCCGAAGGATCAACCAAGCTACATGATGTGTACGGAGCAGATATTTGAACGGACACGATTTCCACTGATAGTCAACTCAGAAAATTCATGGGCCGGCACCGTGCCGAGTCGGGTATGAACCGACAACCTCTGCATTGTCTAGATGAGTGCTCTACCAATTGAGCTACCGGATATTTTGATATTGATCTGTGGCCCGTATTAATTGTAAGATCGCATGCTTCTCTCTGTCCTATAGCCAAGCAAAATGTAAACTATCTTATCAGACGTAATTTTTGCGACTCTATCGTAATTTAGATGTTATTATAGATGTTATTAATGGGCGTGATGACTGATGAATTCTGATGAAGGTTGAAATTTTAAAAGAAAAATAGGAAAATCTGTAAATGTTTCATTTTTGACCTATTTTCCTGTCATATTTGTTTTTTCCATTTATGCTAGCTAAATCCATAATAATTTACAATGAAGAAAAGAATTATAGATATATTACATAAGTATATAGATAGATAAGTAAGGAAAAATTGCCGCGAAATGCAATATAAAAACCGAAGCTCTTGTCGTTAGATGCCTATATAATCAAGACTTATGGGGCCCAGCGCCTCAAACAGTTTAAGTTAAGCTTCTTATTTGGAGTCAAATTGAACCTAAATGCTGTGAATTATGTTTTTGGGGGATATAAGGAATTATAAAGGCATAGATTAAGATATGAATTTGGGTCCCCGAGATTCACAAATCGACCAACAATTTAATATTGTTTGTCTATCTCTTCTTTATTCCTAAATTAAATTTATCATTTGCATTTTCGATATATCATAGACGACAACATAAATTTCACGACGCGATTGTCAATTGCCTTGAGCGATTAAACATATACTTTAATTGAACAGCGATAACAACATTAATTGCAGGACGCGGTGCCCGATCGAGCTTGAGTGTATGGACGCAGTTAAATTCGCGTAACCAGTACCACTAAAGGATGCAGTTAAGTGGATAATCGAAATCCCAAACACGAGCTGAAGCCTTAGAATTGCGTAATTGCATTTTTTTGCACTTTGCTTCAGATCGTTCGTTTCGTTATCGCATATTACAATTTTACTTTGTTAAATTGGCAGTTATAAAAATCGCTCTACTACAAGCTGTACAATAAGCGTATATGAACTAAATTTTGTTATCTTTTAATTTTAATATTTTCATTTGTTAAACTTTATTTGATAAGATATACAAAAAAGTAATGTAGGGCGTATATCAAAAGAAGAATATAGGGCGTATATTTTGTGATTCTATAAGTATGAATGCATCTTTGAATCGCACATATATGGTCAAAAAATGACTTTTCATTTCTGCAAGTACTTAGAACAAGAGAGTCTCAGAGAAATGATATAAAGTTAATTCTTTGCTTTGCATATTCTTTGCATTTCAAGCATTTTCAAGTCTGTGTTAAAGTCTGTGACTACATAAATGATTAAAAATGTGACATTCCTCAGCTATATATTGGAGACCTCAGACCACTCACAGACACATGTGATCATAGATTTCCCCCTGAAATTGATGACGTGATAAAAACCTCCTGGTCTCTTCTGCTCAATTAGTCCCCACATAATCACGATTCTACACATAGTGCACAACACAATGATAAGTGCCAAGAGGGGCATAGTTTTTCATGAAATCAAATGTTCTGAGTCCGGTCAAGTTGAACAACGTTCAGTAATAAACTGACTTTTCAGATTGACATCTGGCAGCGTTCTCAAAAAATGAATCGAAAATATCCCTTAATATGCCCCGCAGTTGGGCGTTTTCAGTATAATGAACCATCTTCACCTGCACACCGATCCACTAACAGTGAACAACTTCGCATATATAAGTTAAAATAAATCTGTACTATATTGATACAGAAAGCTTTACGAATTCAAATTGTCCTTGTTCAGTTGACCAATCAACAAATCTACGACAGTTGTTAATTGTCATGACTAATACTATTAACCGTACTCTACTGCTCTTCCAGTTCCTCTTTTGTCTGACTCATCTCGACTGAGGCTGGCAGCAGTTCTATCTTGGTCGACTCCGAACTCTCGCACAACTTGTGGGAGTTGCACATCACAGGAGCAATAACACAATCCCCAAACTCAGTAAACTTCTCACAGATGGTTGCATCTATCGCGATCGTTGGCGATCTAACTCGTTTTAGTCTTATTTCCAGATCTGAGGCCTGCTGGATCAGCCGGGTTTCAAGTGCATGGGACTGAGTTTTTAGGATCTCCTCCAAGTTGGAAGTCTGCTTTTTGAGCCGTTGTGATGTACGCCGGAGACTGTGCGACGCTCTTCTCTGGAGCTGCGAGTGACGATTTAAGTTAAAGCTTTGTTTCATTGACATGACACAAGGGCATCAGACAACCAGCAGGCAGCAAACGGTAAATAGCGACAAGCAAGACGAGGATGCAGATCCAGAAAGATATTTGTATGCCAAATGGCGCATTCAAATGGTTGCACTTACAGTCTGTGTTTATAAGAGCACATGCATACATACCTGACAGCATTCTTAGATTCATGAACAAAAACTCGGCATGCAGCAAAAATGACAATACGGTTACGAGCAGTGCAATAGTAGTGCAGCAGGATAACATTAGGCTTAAGCAAAGATTTACGATTGACGTGAGAATTATCATCAATATCACCCTGGACAGAGGGAAACACATTGTGATAACAGCGAAAACTGGTATCGCCACTAGGCCGCTGTTCGGTTTCATGAGCAGCAACAGCGAATGGCGTCAGCAAGTGAATTGCGGTTAGCAGCTTTAAAACTTCAGCAGAGCGGTCTATGAGACGAGCTTGAAGCTGAGGAAAAAACTTGCAGCCAAAAATAATCTATCATAATATACTTATACATAAAAATAAATCCCATCAGCATGATAAAACACTTTTGGTTTTAAAATATTTTTGAGATAAAGGATATCTGTGCATGATCGGTTTTGAAATTTAATTGTTAATAAAAAAGGTGTGATGGATTCACAATCTGTATTTTGAAGGTCGTGTTTGTTTAAAGTTATAATTAAAAGTCACATGTTCGATAATCGATACTAACTTGGCTATCGACTATCGAGCATTCTCCCACATCATAAATTAAATCAAATTTAAACGATATCGGAACTGAACAGTACCCACCTCAGTTCTAACTTTGGGCAGTCTGAGAACATACAAGAGAGGGTTGACTACCGGACTTAAGTACAGCATCCAGAATGTCAACGTTCTTAGAGCCATCTCTGTTGACTTGTCTAACCTGTTTGGTTTCTTTGTTCGATTGAGATAGAAAACTTAGCAAGAAGGTATTATGTCTTAACAACGAAAGATGATAAGTAAATGAAAATTATTTATTTGTAATGCTCTGAAATGATGAAGCTGAAGATAACATGGTGACAATTCCTTTTCTCTAGCTAATATCCTAACAGAGATATAACAATGTAGAATTGTAGAGAAGATATAAGACTAAGGACCAACCTGTGGACGGCGTCAGTGTAGGATCTAACCATCCCGAACACGTAGAAGGGAAATATCGATACCATCCAGACCAGTCCGACAAATATGGATATTAGTGAGGCGTGCTTGTAGTCTGTGGAGCTGTTTTTCTGATCCTTAGTTTTACTTTTCCTGTGGACACGCAAGTCTATGAATAAGTATTTGTAACTGTAATGATATTCACATTAGAGTTAGGCAGCATTGATTATGTGACCTATTTCACAAAGAATTTGACTTGTAAAATTTGATAGATGAAAACTAAAGGAATTACCGGACGGCCAGATTTCTGCCCATCTGAACTCTGCCGCGTTTGCCGAGCCCCACCACCATGAGGGTGATGAGTGTGATGAGAATAACGACTAGGATGAAGAACACCACTGTGTTGTATAGAAAACCAAACCTCACATGTGACCAGCTCGTAAAGTTCCACATGCACTGATGAAATCGTTTATAATTACAGAATTAATTAATAGTAATACTGTCACATTTTGGCATGGTGATCACATTCACAATAGGACCTATAAGTTTAAAAATCACAATAACCCCTTTTTCTTTAAAGTGTGAAAAAGTTTTTCCTGACTTGAGAAGAATCGTCCTACTTTAGTTTTACCTGTTTTGCTACAAGATTGTAGTTGTATCCTTGAACGTAGTATGCGGTAGGGATTGTTAACAGAATTGTAATGACCCATATCACGATCGTTCCTACAATAATTCTCCGAGCTGTAGCCACTCTTCGGTAGGTGATCGGGAAATACATCGACAGAACTCTGAAATAGATGATAACTGGTTCATAGGAGGATTAATAGTTAAAGTAGTAGAATCAACTGCCCATTTGCATTATCAATGTCGTAATCCATTATAAATCGACTACACAATATTACTATGAACTATGAAGTATAAATCGTGATTCATGGATAGTTCATTATCTGATGTTTGGACCAAGCGAACAATTGAATATCAGATGAATCAGCAACACAGACAAAGACTGTCCACCATACTACTATATTTGACATAGACGCTGTACTTGGAAATTATTGTACTTGATTAATATACCTGACATAGCGTCATATACCAGACAAATGTCCTACCTCAGAGCTGATATGATGACGACAGTAACAAAAGACAAGGGCTGGGAGAAAGGTCGGATGTAGCTGCTGACCATGCACCACCACCCCTCAGCCGAGACCATGAAGGAACACTTGCACCGGGTTAAGGAAATATTTCTGTCCGGGGGTAGAGCTGGCTCTGCAGAATGTGCGACTTAGATGAGTTAGGAGTTAGCGGGACGTTGTCAGATGCGTCAAGTCGTCAACTACGTTAAAAAGTTAAAAAGTTTTTTAAAATTGGACTGTAAACTGTAAGGCGTTCGAATCTTGGGCTCGACTGGCCGCTGGGTTACTGTGTTTGCTTCATTGGTCTTGAGAATGCTTCATAAGGAAGTACTACTGCTGCAATTTAGTATCGAAATCAAAGGAGAAAGCTGAGTGCGAGAAAAAGTACTGATCATATCTGGCTGCAGGGAAATACCGAACCTCCGATCCAGTTGCCGGTAAAACACGCCACAGTTACGAAAGGAAGGTGCAGCAATCCAGTAGTCAAGTCTACCATCGCTAGCATGAGGAGGACCAGGAAGGAGGGAGTCCGAAGTGCGGCGCTCTGGAATGGAGGATTAGGTTTAAACTGTGGAGAGAAAAAAATTATTTTTATTTGATTTGTATTAGTGTATGTTATGGAGAACTTTTAAACTTAAAGTTAAACATTTCTTTGATTCTAAGATTCAATCAAGATACAAAATAAGACCATGAAGGTATCACTATCTGCTTGTCAAGTAACTAGTACTAACGGTGCTGCTTGTCAAGTAACTAGTACTAACGGTGCTGATGTAGTAGATGGCGGTGATGTTACCTAACACGGCAACAACAGTTAGAAGAAGGGTGATGCTACCCAAGAGTGGATCTGTTCCCAACCACCACTCCCGATCTGAAATATGGCAGTTAACTTGCAGGCATTTCTTGTAAAATCCTGAAACGTGTAAAATCCTGCTGAAACGTTTTCAGAAATTTCGGTAAAAAAAGTTATATAACTTGTGCAAAGTCAAACTGAAACACTCAAGCTAAAAGTCAGTGATAGTGTTAATGTTGTTGGAAGCAAGAACCAAGTGTTTTTACACACTGTTGCTGGTACAATGTACAGCACTACCATATAAGGCCAACTTGCTACCGGGATGTATCAGTATGTGATAATGTTAACTGGGGGTTGTGACTTGTGAGCAAGCAAACGCATGCAAAGGTACATGATCTGGTATGTGAATCAATCAGATTCAGAGGTCCGTTGGAAAATAAGGCAAGGGACTGGAGCGAAAATTGAACCCACAATTGAACCCAGGCCCTGGGTAGCTTACTATCTTAGTAGTTATAGCATCAATCTGGATTACTGGAGGTCGTGGGTTCAATTCAGATCCTAGGTAGCTTGCGTTTGCTTGCTAGTCACAACTGGATAATTTTAAATAGCTACTAGTAATACTAGTAATAAGTAATAAGATGATTAGAATTTAATTAGATTGATAGTTACCAAGACGATCTTCATTGACACTGGCATGGTGATCTACATGTCCGACTCCAATATCCTCTCCGTCCATCAGTGGACCGACACAGACACTGCAACTTGCTGAATGAATTGATTAGATATTTATAACTGATCCTATCTCATATTTGAAGTTGATCAAATTCCGCTGTTTAAATTTCATGCCTCATTGCAAATTAGCATGAAATCGTTGTGTTCTGGCAAATCGCAATATAATAGTAATCTGGAACGGAAATGCGTGACAGCGCGTCAATTCCGCGAGCAGTAGGTTAATCTGAAGCCTCCTAGACCGAAACTGAAAACTTCTGATGGACAAGCAAAACTTGAGAAATATTTGAATCGAATTGTAGAAATACATTCTACTGAAACTCACAATAATTTAATGCATCATGTGTACATTCGTACAAGCTTTGAGCTACTGCTAGTGCTACTGCTATAAAATCGAAACAATGTTTTCCTACGAGATCGCAGCTAATAGCTGAGGACAGCAACTTCAAGACAATGGTGCTAATGGCTCATAATTGTCGCCTATAGTATTAACGGCTACAGGAGGAAAAGATTAAAGTTCAACAAAAAATGTAGTCGATCAGCGGACAGGATCTCCATCTTTCTTCAAATTTTAAGCCAAATTTTAAGCCAAATTCTAAGCCAAATTTTAAGCCAATATCCTTTGTGTATTTAGCTAAATAATTGCGTTCGACCTAATTGAGATTTTATAGAGTATGGTATCACCGCTAGTTCAAGTTGAAGTTCGCGACAACATTGAAATTAACTTTAAGGTAAACCGAGAATAATGTACTGATCTTTATCTAAACAAAAGCAAGCAACTTCACTATAATTATAAATCTTAAGAGCCGCATCCCCTAGTACGAAGAAAAAAGAACTAAATCTTGTTTGGAGTAGAATGGAACGATTTTACTAATAACAACACTTCATACTCGTGGTACAAGGCACACCACACTGCTACCCTATTAGTTATTAGCGAAAGTCTCCACTCCTCAACTCTGAGTAGACAACAAGATACATCCAGACAGTTTTCTTACCAAACTTGAAGTTAGATATGATGTTATGTGACATAAGAAGTGGCGAAGTTTCTATGTGGTTTCTACAAGTACAAAAAGGTCCGCCCAGAAAAATTTGCTTCTATAATTTATAGGCCGCGTACAAGACTTGTATTGTGCTGCTTTACAGCGGTGGTCACTTAATTGATGCACATAATAATGTAACGAAGGTAAAAGTCTAAATTACCATATTATTGGAATAGTTGTCTTGGAAAATTCTTTGACTTTAGTGGTTTAGTACTACTGCTGATATCATGATCAGACCTAGAATTATTTCCAGCAAATCTGTGAACTTAAAGATATAATAGACAGATCGAATGCTCCTGACAATTAAAGATCTTGATGACATAATCTGACTGGAATGTAATCAGAATCTGCAGAAATTTTCATGGCGACCGTTCTAAAAGTTCTACGCACAACTTAAAAAACCTGTTGAATACATGTCAAGCCATGACAACATTATCTCGTATGTTTAAAACACTGAACAGAGCTACATAATTGTCATGGTTTGACAGATAAAAACAAATTAACCTTAAACAAGTGTGCATCACAAGACTATGAAGCTCGTCAATCGCATGCAGACAAGACAGAACAAGATTTGCACTAAACAGTTCATGACAATTTCGGTTGGCCGAGTTTCAACCCATAGGAAATAGAGACGTGGGAAATACGCGTGGTAATTGCGAATTAGCACTAAACAAATAAGTAAAATGAGATTGAGCAGAACAATGCATCTGTTAAATAAACAGATCTGCTTAAGATCAAATGAAGATTATCTGTATCAGTAACGCATTTTGTTACCAATTGTACCCACGTTTCAACACATCCCTGGCAGGGTCAGGGATACTTGTTGGACGTTTGTAATACTGCACGTTAATGTTATTACCCACCGTGACACAGTCCAATCAGGAGGTAACGTCATGGTACTATTGCGATACGGTATAAGTCAGACAATCAATCAGCCAACTCATTTCCAGAGTGACATTTCATGATCATGATTATATCAAGTGTCACTTATAATCTTGTCATAGGTTCAGACAACTGGCACTTAGCAGTTCCGTTGAACAAGCAGGAATAACTATATCATTACCCTCACAGCAACTGTCCACTTAACTAGTTACTGGTTACGTATTAATCAGGTTAACCAATTTAAAGTGATTATGATAATTGGAAGCGATAATCAGGCCGAGAGCAAAATTACTTGCCTAGCAACATACAATTATCATATCCTAGCCTCTCGGCAATGTATTCTGACGTCGACTGATCACTCCCAATAATTGGCAGTACAATGAAGCAGAGACATCTAGAGATGGAACTGTCCTGCTATAGAAGTATCTAGAGATGGAACTGTCCTGCTATAGAAGTATCTAGAGA
>JH153954.1:206742-224529 GCA_000226015.1 Mnemiopsis leidyi | reverse complement strand
ATCTAGAGATGGAACTGTCCTGCTATAGAAGTATCTAGAGATGGAACTGTCCTGCTATGAAAGTATCTAGAGATGGAACTGTCCTGCTATGGAAGTATCTAGAGATGGAACTGTCCTGCTATAGTAGTTTCTAGAGATGGAACTGTCCTGCTATAGAAGTATCTAGAGATGGAACTGTCCTGCTATAGAAGTATCTAGAGATGGAACTGTCCTGCTATAGAAGTATCAAGAGATGGAACTGTCCTGCTATAGAAGTATCTAGAGATGGAACTGTCCTGCTATGGAAGTATCTAGAGATGAAACTGTCCTGCTACGGAATGTGAAAGTATCTTTATTAAGAGAATAGAGATGGAAGTATCTTGAGATGTAATTGCCTTGAATTTTCTCTGGTGAATCAAAATGATAACATTGCTGTTGTACAGTTTATAGTTTAACTCAACAATTAGAATGAAATAGACTGGAAATTGGTGGTGCACTAGTTCACGATTTAATATTAGAGGAATGGCTACATTGCTTTGCGGTAGATAAAATTTAATTTTAATGCTATCTGTCAACTAGTTACGTCCGTTTGTGAAATGTGACTAATTTGAGCCTACGAATCAGCTCTGAATTTGACTCATTTGTAGAAATAAACTCCTTCCACCATTTTACCGGCATTGTCATCAATAAGTTGTCATAACAGCGGTATGCAGACCTCTAGTTGAACTTGCAACACAAATAATTTTGACATTCTAGCGAGCAGCACAGAACTAAAATTGATTTGATCAAGCATGGAAACAAAGTGTGATTTGGTTTATGAACTTTCAATTATGAGCTGTGAGTAAATTGCTGACTAACTTAATAACCTTTATTATCTATACGCCAGAATGAAAGTTGATAATTGTTTTTAATTCGGTGGTTGGAATTTCGTTACTTGTTATGATAATTGGAATTTTCGACCGAAAATCGTTTGTCATAGTTGGATTGACAATATACAGGAAGCCATAGCTTAAAATTTCGCCGAAAAGCTTATAATAACATTCTCATTCACAAATGTAGAAGTTCTGTTTTACCAGTTCCTTTTTGTTTTAATTTTCTACAAAGAAAATATCTTTTAATAAATTAATAATCAAACAGTAAATTGCACTTTCACTGAACAATTTCATTAAATTTAAAATAACAACGATCAACTTCAACACTTCACGCACAGCACTTACACTTCATGCTATGTGCCATTGTACCACCTACAAAGTCAAAAGTGTAGGGAAATTAAGTAAATCCGTTTACGTTTAATCTATAGAATAACACTGCATAAATTTCTAAACAAGGGCATTGAACATGACTTATGATAAAAATTTATAAATTGCACTAAATACAATTGCCTCATCGTCAAAAAACTATAATAATTAAGAACGTAAATTGCACTTAAAGCACTTATAAATCTGTCACCACAGTGACAGAAAGTTAACTTCTTTTTAAAAACGCACAACTTACTATTATATAAGTGCCATAACACCATAGTGCTATTTTTATAGCATTATAGTATTGTGGCACTTAGATAACAAGTTAAAAAAGGAGACTTCCTTTTCAATGGATTATCTATAAATATGAATAGATACAAATGTTTGTTTGTTTGACTTTAACTAAGAAGAATCCTTTGAGTCATAATGAAGAATTAAAATCCGCTGAAGCCACTCCAACAATTGCGCGAAAATGACAAAGAAAGGGGGAAGAAAGCAGACTAACAAAATGGCTAGTTCCTCAAAAGACGACAGCTAGGGGAAGAAAGAAGAGTTAGACTAAGAAAGTGGTAAGCTCCTCAAGTGATGGTATCATCATCTTCCTCCACGTCCCCAGCAGTGTAGAGCAGCTTTCCTTTGTTCTTCTTCATCACCATACACTTCCGGTTTCCGTAAACCTAGAGTAGAGTTGGTAAAGAAAGGTTAATGTTTTGGGGGAAGGTTGATGTTTTGGGGAAGGTTGATGTTTTGGGGGAAGGTTGATGTTTTGGGGGAAGGTTGATGTTTTGGGGGAAGGTTGATGTTTTGGGGGGGGGGGAGAAAGTTGATATCTTGGGGGGTAGGTTTATGTTTTGGGGGAACGTTGAAGTTTTGGGGGGAATTGGGGGAAGTCAACAACGGTGTTCCTACTTGGCCTCGGCGCATAAGAACTGTCTATTTAACCATTGACCTTAGGACAAATTCTATGATGACATGGTCAGAGCTTTACACCCCTAAGTTGTTGGTAGGTCGGATTGTAACGTAAGGATAGATAGTAGATACTAATTCTCATTGAGATCCAACAATCCTATCAGAAGACAGTACAGAGAAAATCTTTCTCTTCTAATTGAGTATCTAAGCAAATCATCACATGTACATATTGAGGGGAACAATTTTGGAGTAGCGTTAGGTTGTTTTTGGTGGGGGCACCCCCGATGGCAATATGAACATAGCCTTCTCTCTGGCTTCAAACTATTCTGCAATGAGGGTGACGAAACACAAACCTTGCTAAAAGTGCTGACGATGATCGTAAGGGGGAGAGCGAGAAAAACCATGCTAAGAAAAACCACCACTGTCCCAATCATTTTTCCCATTACTGTTCGAGGTGTTATGTCACCATATCCGACCTAAAGGAAATTTAGCCAAATCTAAATAATTTTAGTCAAATCTATAGAGATAGGAAAACTTGAAATTTTATGAAAGTAAAATGAATAAAGTCTTTGGTCGATAGTAGATCTGAAATAGATGTCGATAAAAAATTCAGGTGAGACTTACAGTCGACATAGTCACAACTGCCCACCACATAGCGTCAAAAACTGGAAAAAAACGAAGCGTCAATATCAAAATATAAAACTTCAATAAGAAAATAAATTCATGCTTCAGAATTGGATGATTATCTTTTTAATTAGAGGATTTCACGAGATCCCAAATAAGATGATCTTTCATACCTGATTCAATCTGTATATTTGTACGTTCCTCAAATGTGTACATTAACATAGCGAAGACAATAACCCCCATAGTCCAAATAACGATCAATAAAAACAGCTCTGATACACAGTTCTTCATAACTGTCGCTATCGTCATTAGTTTCTTGCTTCGTCTTATCAGTTTTAATACTCTCATAACCCTGTGGGTTAGCGGGTTTGAGAATTTAAAATATTCTGGATAGCGATTAGCGATAGCGACTTTTGACATTTTCAAACTCTAAAGTAACCTACCATCATTCTGACAATATTGACGGTTACCTAGCAACACCAATATCACTATTACTAGAAAAAACTGGCAACACCAATATCACTTACCTGTCTCTCAATATCACTCAATATCACTCAACACTAGCAAGCTAATAATGTGGCTCAGTGGCGCAGTCGGTTAAATCGTCTACCTGCTAATCGATCAAAGGTTAGCAGTTCGATTCCCAACTGCGGCACTGGCCATGGGGTGAGCATCATTGATGCTCAGCTAAGGATTCCGTTGGATCTATGCAGCCCCACGGTCCACTCAGCCAAATGCTCGAGAAATCGGGTGTGAGGGTTAAATGAGTAGCTGCCCATTGCAGCGAAGTCTCGGGCGATAAAAGTATGGTACACACTACCTTAACCGTCACTGGCGTGTATGTATAATTGTACATTCGGCCTCCTGTAATTGGCCGTTACACTTGTGTAACATGTGGCTGTTGGAGTGTCCGAATTAAAATAAGTATAAGATTATTATCACCTATACCTAGCAGTCAATATTACTCAACACTATTAAGCTAATATCACTCAACACTAGCAAGCTAATATCACACAACACTAGCAAGCTAATATCACTCAACACTAGCAAGCTAATATCACTTACCTAGCAAGCTAATATCACTTACCTAGCAAGCGAATATCACTTACCTAGCAACTCTGAGGACCCTGAGACCCGCAAATTGGTCACTGTTGTCAGGAAAGAAGAGTTCCACATAAAAGGGAGAGACGGCGAATGTGTCGACCCAAGTTAGCGGAGATTTTATGTAGTTACAGAAGGATGGACAGGCTAGACCTAGTAAAGTTTTAAATCTAGGATTTAAAGTGTTATTAATACTCTACATGTTGAAATACTACATCGGAAGTTGAAATTTTGGGAAAAGAACATTAGCGTCAGGTGGTTCACTCAAAAGTAAGGAAATCTACCTCTCAACAATAGGTCAATAGTGAAGTACAGAACAGTAACGACTTCACAGTATTTTAACGCGTCCCTCACTCGAGGGTCTGTCTCAGAAAGTTCTGGAATTGGAGGTGTTGTTTCCTGAAAGATTGAAATTAGTTTACATGCCTTCTAATAGATTTAGAGTAGAGTGTTAGGAAGTCGTTACAAGGGTAAGACACAGTTATGTATAAATCAGTGCTAAAGTTAAAATTGGAATCCTGACGAATGCTACATTAAAAGCTTTGATATTCATTCCAAATCCACTTTTACACTTTATTTTATCACAGCCTTATTCCTTCTACACAATCAGGTAACTGCTCACGAGAAAAACGTCAAACCAACTACTATGTTCCCATTCTACAAAAACGAAGAATCTGATTTAAAATACCAATCGTTTTTTATAGCCTTGTAACAAATTGATATGCTATAAGTGATGTTATAAGTGATCAATCTTTTTTATTGAAAATGAAATAGTCTCTTTGCTCTTACCACAAACATGGACGCGACTGAAATGAATATGAATCCGATGTCCATCCAGGCCCAAGCTTGAGCAGCGACTGAGGACTGGGGGTTGTCGAAGAACTCCCAAAGTAATGCCTGGACTCGCCGTAACATCGATGCGTTTAACTGCAAAGTTACAATAAATGTCACCAAGAGCGCTACAAGCAGATAAAGATCCAAGTAATGTATGCAGTATGACAGCTTTTAAAAATCAAATTTGACGCTTATAAACCATATTACTGTTACTCTTTATTCAAACTCAGGACTCAGAAATTTGATATAACTTATAAAATTCGTACCGGTCGACCACTCTCTTCCTCGGGAGCAGCGTTTATTTCTTCCATAGTCGTGGCAAGACCGAAAAACTCCAACTCTGCTTGAAAAAGCTCGGCTGGAATGTCCTAACAGGGATGTAAGTTTGATTAGAGAAAGTTAAGGCCATTTGTTTAGGCTAAACTTTTAAAATCTAAAAAGCCAGCCTCTCATTATTTCTAATTCTTGTGGTATTATATATATTACTATTTATAGAATTTTATAAGAAACATTCGGTTCAACAGCTACGTTATTTCTCGTTCATAATCTCATAATCAAACTACTTTTTTCCGTGATTGTAAACAATTACAATGAATTACGATATAATTGAGATTTAATCATGACTGAGCTTTACACTCAATACCAGTAACCTTACCTTTGGAACATACAGCCGTCCCGTCCGGTAAAAGTCGAATATGTGGACAAACGCGTCTCGGTTTCTGTCGAAGAAGAAATCGTCCTCTTTTGCATCGTAAAATTCCTCTAATCCTGGTCCTCCTGGAAATAGATGTGATTTGAGACCGACTCATAATCAATAAGAGCTAAGAGTACTATATTAATAGCATAATGTCAATTTATTAATTAAACTAAGCAGAATACTGAAATTCTGTATGATAGTGATTGCGTGGGCAGTTTATTGAACAAAGTGCCTCCAATTGCGGAAAGAAAGCCAATATTTAATCTAATAAAACATCAAACATGTCACCCGAATCCTATAAAAGTATAAAGCGTAAAATTTCAAACCTAACCTAAGTTTCTTACCTAAAAGAGTTGAAGGAAACTGTCTGAGAATGGACAATTTGACTTGGTATTTGTCTCCTGACACGTTCACTGTTACCTAGATAGGATTTGTCATGACAAAGTTAAGCAGGAAAAAACGCGACATGTTAAAATTTAACAATCTATCGTAGTCGAAGAGCAGAATTTTTATGACCAGGACTCCCAGAGTCTATATTTTAGACCCTAGCTTCCCCTATAAGGGACAGAGCGGGACTCCGAGAGCCTTAAACGTTGTGCCTTCCTGGCTTGCGATACATTTATAATTGATACGACCTTTGACGTGTGACACACATTATCTAATTGTGATAAAAATAACCTGCATATTCGTATAACGGTAAACTTTGCAAATATCACAAACTACATAAATCTTTATCTTTTTAAGTTCAAGTTTAAGTAAATTTTCATTGGGTAAGTATAAATGACAGGAAAACTCTACTCAGCAAAAAGCAAGACGAAGCCGGATCCACTGTACGTGTAGTTTAAACTGACCCGTTTATCAACGTATTGAGTCTGCAAAAAAAGATGCTGTTGTTGTTGCTGCTGCTGTTGTTGTCGATCAATAGGGTCTAGACTGTCCGAACTCCTGAAAATTTGAACCTTTTAGCCATAAAAACGTTTGCTTTGTAAAACGATGTGATTTGAAGTTGCACAGCTAAGTTAAAGTGGAAGTATAAACGTTCACAATTTGAGGCCCCACGGATTTGCAGTTAAATAAAGAAAATTAAAAACCCGATCAAATAGACTATATAGTCACATAGACTTTAGAGAAACAAAAATACGATAACAACGAAGATCGACCGTACATAAGAGGGAGCAAATGAATGTAAGTACTGAAGAAAATCCCCGGACACAGTCCACGTTAGAAGACACGGCAACGAAATAAATAGCTTACACTAGACACACGTTTACAAGTAGGATTATCACGTAATGCTGAACAGACAACAAAGTATAAAAGCGATAACAGTAAACCTAAACCTAAAGGGGGAAAAATGTGAGTCCGCCTGAAAACGTGAGTCCGGTTGGGGGGTGGAGTCCGTTTCCAGGGAAACACCAGGTTGTTGTAACTCTAGTGGTTCCCTACTTCTGGTCACGACTACGGGATGAGAAACGTCTTGGTACTAATGTTAAGTTTAACCTCAATTCGGTTGTTATGGTAACCGTGTCAAAATCTTGACGATTGCAGCACAAGTGCCGACCAAGCATGTTTAAATAATGTGCGGTTATAGCCTAGCTTTCGTCTACCATTAAATTCGATAAAAAGCAATGAAATCTCTCTGATAATCCTGAGCAGCGCCTCTAAGATTCAATATAGTGATAGTGCTATGATATGGGTCAATACTTCGCTTCCACAGTTTAGAATTTCGTCCCCAGCTCGGATTTTCTTTGCCCTCATCTGCGACCACTGCTGCCGCTGTTTGTTTTGCTGCCGCCACGATAAGGAGTACAACTACAAGGCCGGTTTTAAGGCGGCGCTTATATATCCTCACAGTTGTATAAGATTTAAAAAATCAAGATTCGCAAAATTACTGCAGTAACTCTTCCCCGTATTAACTTTAAACATTCCAGCAAACTGCAACGTTGTACGTTTTGAAAGTAAAAGAAATGTGTCGATATTTGTACAAGAAATTCAAATAGATAAATTTGGTAAATTTTCAATTTTGTAATAGACTGTCCGTTTTAGTAACAGTATTATCCGTAACACTTGCACAAAGCACTCACCAAATTTTAGCGCATTACCGGCCGTAATGTTACTTAATTAATGAAAACAACGTTGAAATTACAAGTTCATTAAGTTTGGTCTAAAGTATTGGAATGTTTCGAATTTGGTTATTGTTCTAGAGCAACAAAATATTACAGAGTATCTCAGCACGACCTAATAAAAAACTGGGAACTGTTGATGTTTTGATATTGCGTAAAAACAAATGTGAAACAAAAACTGATGGCACGAATCTTGTAATTTTGAAAAGCACTACTGTTATCACAGTAGTAAGATACTCGTGGGACACGTACCTGGCTTTTTATTAATATTGGTTAATGGCTGTGAAATGTTAAAGCAAATTTACGAACATCTTCCCAGTCGTCACGAATATCATTCTCTATAGAGAACAGTATTCTTGGGGGGGGGGGGGGGGGGGGGTTCGGAAAGTTTCAAGATTTTAAACCCCATTTCTGAAAATTCTTTGGATCTGCTTTAGTCATTAGTGTCAAATTCTCCAATTGACATCGATTGACCTCAAAAACAAAGATAGGGCTAATACATTTTAAGAAATGAGATCCAAATCCTAAAAATATGACACCTCCCAAGAGTATCAGTTCCTAAAACAACGAAAAATAGTAAAAAAAATAAAGTTCTGACAACAGAGAAACTGACCCTGTGTGAGACTTGACTTGGAGGTACTCGCACGTAGAGGACATCTTCAACAGATCATGTGATCAACACTAGCCAATGAGAGCAGAGCATTCAAACCTCCGGAGCGGCACTAACCAATAACAATTATAATATTGAAGCTATAATATTCAAGACCAACACTATAGCCACGACAGCGTTTAACTATTTGTTTTTGAGATATTTTCTTTATTCAAAGTTTTGAAGAGGACCAATAAATAAAGAAAATACAATCCGAAAAAGATATAAATCTGCTCATAAATAATGATAATTGTGAATTTTCGATAAATCATATTACAACATTGGGTAATGGGCATTCGGATAGGTATGGTATCGTTCGATTTATTAAAATCTGATATCAATTATCGGTAACCGATTGATTAGGGTGCTTAGTCATTAAATTAAGATGCGGATATGCGGCATTTATCACTGAAAACGTGTATGTTCAAGTTTATCACGCCAGTCCAGATCTTTTACTCATTTCTTTTGAAACAATTACCGCAACAAAGTATATTTTAGCACCAGGTTTAGCAGAGCCTTCGCTCGATAACGAATATCTATCAGTACTTATACTTAGGTTTAGAAAAATTAAGAACTTTCATCCCATGACATCATCATATAAGCCCACATAAATGTTGCCGACTGTGCGACTGTATTCAGCTTGATGCCCCTCTTTCCTACAGTTTTTTGTAACCACAACTTTACAGAACTATCAGGTTATTAATACAAAAATGTTACTTTTATGTTCGACGGTGAGAGTGGAGACCTCGGTCGATATAAATTCTCAAAGGATCGATCAGCAGTAAGCTAACTTGCGTCAACTATGTTATTAGATATTCAGGGAGAGGACAATTGAGCAGCGAGATTGGGACCCTTATAAACATTACAAAGCAGTTTGGCCAGGAGGTGCAGTGCTACCGGGGCAGAATCAGGAACCTTTAAGAGAAGCAATCGCTCGGTGGCTCGGTGCAGAATCAGGAACCTTCAAAGGAAGTAATTGCTCGGTGCAGAATCAACAACCTTTAAGAGAAGCAATTGCTCGGTGCAGAATCAGGAACCTTTAAGAGAAAAAGAGCTCGGGCAGAACCAGGAACCTTTAAGAGAAAAAGGGCTCGGGCAGAATCAGGCACCTTTAAGAGAAAAAGAGCTCGGGCAGAATCAGGAACCTTTAAGAGAAAAAGAGCTCGGGCAGAATCAGGAACCTTTAAAAGAAGCAATTGCTCGGTGCAGAATCAGGAACCTTTAAGAGAAGTTATTGCTCGGTAAAGAATCAGGAACCTTTAAGAGAAGTTAGTGCTCGGTGCAGAATCAGGAAACTTTCAGAGAAGCAATCTCTTTGGGCAGAATCAGGAACCCTTAGGAGAAGCAATGGCTCGGGGCGGAATCAGTAACCTTTATAAGAGAAGCAATATCTTGGGGCAGAACCAACATCATCTACAGGACAATTGCCAAGGAGACTCCGTCTTCACTGTTATTCAAAAACTAGAACCCAATAAAAATTCGTGTAATTGTAGATAGCTAAACTGCTGAATTAGAAACAAATTAGTAGCTTGGTAACTGATTTGGCTGGAGAATCAATATGTTGCTCTGCATGAAACTAAGAAAGCAAGAGTTAGTAGTTAAGGTAAAACTATCGTAAAACTTTTAGCCTGCACTGTTACACTTAGCTTTTAAAGAAAATATAACGTTACCAGAGACAACGATCCTAAAGTTGAAGGAGCTGAAAGTCCCTAGAAAGAATAAGTTGTAATAGTTGTGGGAAACTGTGTTAGAGAAACTACCGGGGTCGTGTGTATGATTTTATATTTTATTTGACAGAGGATAGTAAAGTGATCATGATGCTGGCGATAGTTGCCCATAGTACGATCAGGAAACCAGACAAAATCTTGGTATAAAAGCTCAAGACTGTGCTTTTATGCTAATGGTTTGCATTCTAAATCCCAAATGAACAAGTCCACACATATACACATGTGCGTTGCCTGCACACTAAACACCACGAGCCGGTACGCCTGGAAGACGTTATTGGGCTGTGCCATTGTGTAGGCTACTTCAAGGTCAGATATGATAATGGGGCACCCTGGCTGCTGCTGCCTGGGAGGAGAACAAAGGGACTGGAGGAGGGGACGAAGGATTTACAGGGTGCAAGAGCTGAGACTATATTTGAGAGTTTGAGATTTTAAGTATTATGATAACTTTCAGCACTTGCGCTGTTTAGTATAAACATGAATTAATAAATTACAGCATTAACATGGACAGTCAAAGTTAGGCCTGATACGTATTTAATATCTATACGGATGTTGGGGTTTGTGAGTAAAATCTTAGGCTATATTGTTAGTCTTGACCTCCTAATTTTAACGGTTCGATTTTTTTTCTGTGAAAGTGAAGACCGATGTTAAATTATAGCCCATTTTCTCCCCAAGCGGTCCCACTAATAACCCTGTAAACCGGAACTTAAGTAAAGACATGTACTGTTATTGTCGACTATTAGATTTAAAAGGTACTGCAAGCTATTGGCCTGAAAACTACAAACTGAAGTTAAAAAGACGTAAAAAACAAAAGTTTATTCGACATTACCGACTTTCCCTCTACCAATATCATGAGGATGCCGATCTAGGTGCGAGACCTAGAACTTTTCATTTAAAACAAAAGCAAGCCTCCAGCTAGGTGTTGTCATGACAACGGAGGTGTTGTCATGACAACGGAGCTGGTGACAACACTTCAACATCAAGATTCTAAACAGATTTAGACGCGGCAGCAATAACTTGACGTCCGGTCGCTAACATGAACACTATACCAAATCTTATACTTGACTAGACTGGCACTTTAACAGGCTTCACAATATTGGAAGTAGATATGTACAGCAATGGCTCAGGCACTGCACTGTCCAGAAACATGATTAAACTTGTCAGGGACATATTTCTGTTTTTTTTGCTGCGGTACATGTATATACTTTACTGCGGGCGAAATACTGGCGTGCACTGGAGTTTATGTTTCTAGCTTATAACTTTCAGCACATGAGTAAGTGCGGATTATTTACTTTAACTACTTTAGAAGATTTCTACGCTGCTTTTCTTCGCTACGCCTATTGGTAAACTTATGAGAAACATAATTCCCGGAAAAGAGTCACAAACCTTTAAAGTTTAAACACTACGAGTCAGAACTCTTACCTCCTGGGGTCCTTATTATACTCAGTTTCCAATTAGATAATTAACTATTTATGTGCAATTATAATACCAAGATGATGGATCTCATATTTTGTACAGACAAAACATCTCCTGGATAAATGTTGTGAAAAGGAGTCCGGACGAATGACGCTCTCAAAGAAAATACAGTTTGATCAGCCAGATTGGCTCGCGGTTGGTTCAAGGTGATGTCTAATTGCGGGAAATATCCGGGATATGGACTATTAGTGCACTAAACAGGACCTAACCCAAGTTTCAGAATATCTAGTCCGTCAAAAGCGCGAGCTGAACATAAAAGTCCTATGTTCAGTTACATCCACCAAGTTGTACTTAAACAATCTAAAATACCAAGCTCACTACCAATTACAAGCTCTGCACATGTGTCACGCTTAGTCATCCTTTAAGGTCATGTAGGCAAGTAGTTAGAATTATAGCTCAGTTCAACTTTGTGTGAACGTGGACACATTATATTAGATAACTATCATGAGGGACAACAACTCCAACATGAAAGATTACAACTCAAGGATCACGTGCTCATTGCAGCAGAATTTCTGGATAACCGTAGAGCGCTTCTGTTCTCTGGTTTAGGAATCCACAAAGTGAGCTTAATTATAGTAGTACTTTTAGTAGTCACTAGTGAGCATAATAATTAGAATAGTGAGAAATAGTACCAAGTACTGTAGTAGAAATAATATAGTAGTAACATAGTTTTTTACTAAGTAATTCAGTATTGAAGGGCATTACTATTAGCAGCAGCAATAAAATAAATGAGGATTTAAGTCACTGACTAATTACCGGTGAGTTGAGAAAGCAATGTAGTAGTAGCAGTACACGTAGTGGCTCTGAAGGCACAAAGAATCTTTCCAGACGTTACCTGGCCTGCTTCTAATTAAAACCTTCAGAATTCATTATTTAATCATACATCCTTATCATTATCATTGTGTGGAACTTGAATACATATTACGACTACAATCATAGCATAAAAGAAACCAATCCTGTTAAGATCTAAGTTAAGCTACAATATCCAAACATAATTGAATAATTGACTTATTATAGACGATAATTAATGAGCTTATGTATAATATTCATTCTGGTAACTTATTGATTTGGCTCGACAAAACCGAAAGTAACGACAAAAATAATCTACTCGTTAACCCTGAAACAGTGTGCAAGTCGGAGAATTGAGACCTACGACATTTACATTTAAGTCGGCTTCGAAATTAAACGGTGTCTAGGTCGAAAGATTTGCCAATGAAAAACTTTATCAAAAAATGTATCGATGCAGATTTGATATACTTATCGGATATTCCCCGACAAGTTTTTTTTTCCGCAGACCCACGCTTAGATGTTCATTTTTGCTTGCCTGCGTGTAATTATAACTGTATTTGTTGAGTCACTGTTCACTATCCTGACTCATACAAACTATCTTTATGAGTCATGATAGAGATCATTGATGAGTATCTCCGAAATAAAAGTATAACTCCCTACAGCATACTTCTTAACAAAGGCCGATCGTTTTGCTCTAGCAGGAAAGGTGCATTACTAAGATGTAGAGAGCAGAGACTTAACGAGGATTGAAACTAAATTTATCGTGTTGCAATCAATTAAAAATGGAAAATACTTATAGGACTATCATTTAAAATCGAAGGAAAGAAACGAAGTTTTAGGTTTCCTTACCAACACGCCTCATCATCTTCCTCCTGGGGGAAAGTGCAATCCTCCAGTTGGGACAACAAGCCCTCAAAACCTGAGCAGAATCGGTGCAAAACCTTCCTCAGGATCATGTCACAAGCATTCAGCCGCACGTACATTCCCATGGGAAAAAGTGTCTGGATCCAAACAAAAACAATACAAATGGGAATGTTAAAATACGATTATAACCCCGACCAAAAATCAGGTTTAATAGATTTATGAGGTCGAATAAGTTTGATACGCTGCTCAGTGTTCTGGACAAAACTAAATCATCGATCTAAACAGGGCGGAAATGTGACGATGTGAATTGCGAGACAAAACAAGCGTGACCAATTAACAATTTGCAGGAAATAAATCTAACTACTAGCTTGTTAAAAGGGAGAAGAAATACGCTGGTAACTAGACGAAAATAAACTCACTCAAGTCCGGGGAGGGCATAACAGCAGCAGATGGGCCGTTTAGTTGGACCTGGTCCGTGATACTTCACCGTCATTACATTGGGAGTCCACCTGGGGGTAATGCAGTGATCAAAGTCAGGTTTTATTCCTAAAATAATAATATGACGGCCGATATGTTTAAAGCCGTTGGGATTCTGAAATTTCAATGGGGAGGGTAGTGGGTTTTTTTGTACGGCAGCGCGCACCCTGCCGACATGAGGGTCGGACAACCGACAAAGTCAGACAATGGGTTTTCGAGATCGTTCTTGGGTTATCAGGTTACTCAGGATCCTGATTAAATACTGAACTTATAATGGGGAGGATGGCCACCGGCCAAGCTTAATGAATTTTTTGAGAACTTTTCTGTGATTAGGATTAAAATTAGAAACGGAAATTCAGTGTGAGTTTTATTCGCCAGGTTTGTTGTTGAAGTTGACAAGAGGTATGCAAATTTAACGGAAAATGGGTAACAAGAACCCTGAACCACGCATAATTGTCTCATACCAATTATAAAAATATCATTATCAAAAGAATAAAAATCATAGAAATAGAATAGAAATAAACAAATGAATAAATTAGAAAAGAAATCATACTTAAAAACTAACTTTAAAGTTTAACAAAACCTATTGGCACAGTATGCAACAAACAAATGACATAAATAAGTGATGAATACAACAGTTTAACAACTTTAACAACACACTAATTATTGTTATAAGCTGTGTATTATATCTACGTTTTACTTCCCGACGATAAAGAAGAGCCTTGCCATGATAACGATTCTTTAATTTCCAGTAATCATTGGTAAAATGTCGCAATTAAATGACTCACATGGAATCAGAATTAAAAAACCTCACACTGGACTAAAAGCAGGGCGTTCTACAGATAACTAACTTAAAGTGGAACTATCAGTTTTGGCATTGCAATGAGTTACCGTCATTATTCTACTTCGGGCCAAAAATCGGTGATTCGTCCATGATTTCAGTTAAGCTCATAATCAAATCTAAAACAATTCTGCAGTAGGCGGAGGCGATTTTATCATAACAACTTGTTGGATGATAGAGCGGGGAAAAATAAAATCACACCATCTTGGCCTAAAAAATCTAAATACGACCTCTGACAAGCCATATAAAACTTCATGCATATACATTATGCGCTAATGTATTCTAACATAACCACATTAAAACTGTATGTCAGTAAACTGTTATGATGAATCCTGGCCAAATGTTGCAGGTGACTGGATATATAATAATTTAGGTATTCCGTTGTACTTGTATACACGCCTTAAACAGACATAAAATTTTACAATGCTGTGAGAGAGACCATGACTCAAGAAGATACTGCTGGATATTACAATTTCGACCTGATATAAAATTTTGCATCATGTCGAAAACACTGATAACATTTTTGCACAAAACACCACCAAAGCAATGACCAGATTCTGCAACGTCAAACCGTAAGAAAGTTAAGCTATAAATAAATCAGTTAACGATACTCTGGATTACTACCACTATGTGATTACTATGTGAAGAGTACCTGGACATACGAGTGATTTCCTCTGCTGTTTATAAAATAGAGTTCCGGTGTGGTTACTTAAGGAAGCAAATGGGTTCTCAAATCGGCGTAATGAGAGCACTGGAAATAATGCTGTCTTCCACTCATGCTGCCTGGTTCTACTTCTAGACAATGACATAATTACGGCATGCAAACCATGAGTATCGTGAATTCAGAAGTATGTCATATTGTCATTTAGAATAGAATCTATAATATTAAATGACATGGTAAAGAAAATTCTGGAAAAGAAAAAATGTTTTTATTTTCTTATTGAGGCGCATCTTAATGAGGCGACACACGATCTCTAAAAACATGGAGCATTATTTTGCTTGTTGTGTTTGGTATTCACGAAGGAAATTCACATAAACCGAAACAAAAATTCACAAATTTGAAGTTTGCTATAGTTTCGGTATATTTGCTTTCCTAGACAAAAGCCAAAGTTAAGACTTCTTGAAATGCCCTTAATCCTGCGTTTTGTGTATGCCTCGTGAAACCAACAACTGAAAAAGACCGACCAACCTGAAAAACCTAAAATTAGCCCCGAATTTAGATTTAGTGAAACGTAAGGTATCTTGCCCTTGGGGTTGCCATGGGTGTTTACTGTTGACTGACAGATCGAATGGTGGAAAATTGTCGAGAATTAGCTAAAATTACAGCATTTCAAAGATACTCAATAATGAAATGAATTTTGATAGGTTGTAACTATTGCTTCAGTGATTGACAAATAAAACGTGCTCACGATTAACCTGCGCAGGAAGTGACTTGGGCACAAAACTCAGACTGAAGACAAGAAGGTTATTTTAAAAACCAATAAAACGGCACGTGCCTACAGGAAGTAATGGTAGCCATTAGAGGACCTATTATGCAGCATATGACAGTTATACCACGCTCAAACGCAGCTCTGGGTGCTACTTTTCTACAATCTAACCGTCCTCGAAGACCAACGAGCCCGCTAGCAATAGCTCAATTAGTTCAAGCTTATTTAGAGGACTGTTAACCTTGGCCACACACGCAAGTCCCGGATACTGCACGAACTTAACTTGGAAGAGTTAAAGGGCAATGATCCCTGCAGTGGGCACGGTTTAATGTAATCAGCAAAATTAGTTGATCAAGAATTTCATTAATCAAAATGTGATGCTGGCTTTTCATGTTTCAGGAAATGGAAAGGATTCACTGCAATATGTCTCTGTAGGAGGGAAACGAATAATACAATAGTAATAGTGCATGGAGCATACTTATGATAATATAAACATGTACATTTATATACAATTAAAATGTACGATGTATACATATACAATGTACATTTATGTACGATGTACAATGTACGGGTTGTACATACTACTCATGTATTAGATAAGATATAATGTACACTGGGTGTACTGAATCAGATGAGCAGCTAATAATACATACCCACCCCTGTCCAGTGCCCATATTAGTTAAGCGTCAAAAATACACCGAAATTTCTCTAAAAATCGTGCGTACATAATTAATTAATTATTATCATCAATAATTCTGAAATTTCATACATCTATTCTTTCTTTCATTTGGTCTCAGTTGTCTATATTTACTTACTCGTATCTTGTTCCTTCAGCTTATTTACATATTTTACTATAGGGTTGGGTTTAATCTACCAGGTGCATTGGTTCGTTTTGATGTTTAAATTTAATTTTCAGATCTTTGAGTCAGGCATTACATTTGTAATTCGACATTTTAATAAGTAATGCTTGTAATCCTTGTAATTCTTGTAATTCTTGTAAGTTCAAGTTCATCTCAGCTTTCTCAAGATAACATTTCGCTTCGAGGGTGTAAAAGACTTTCTTGGTTACTTATTCAAAATATCGTGTACATTCTTTGAATGACCATAACTTCTTATATCCTATGAAAGAACGTATAGAACTTATATACATCCTTCCAAAAGCTGGGCCTTTAAAGTGCCACATGATTGTCAAAAGTTAAAGTATAAATTTTTTGTCCTCAAAAGTTAATTGCATTTATATACGGTTTATATAGTACGGTTTATAAACGGTTGAGAATGGTTTCACGGCTATCTAGCAGTAGCACTAAAATAAGGTGGATTTTTCCAGCAGTATTATGGCTTAAAATTTGACGATTTTAGAGTATTACATTTGTCCTAATTTAGTTCGATAAGGCGAATCAAATAGGGCATGATTAATCTTAATCTTATTTAACCGCGGCGGGTGCAGATTGAATTATTCCTGTATTCATGCTAACTTTATGAAGTCAACTCACTTTATAAAGTCGACTTACTTTACGAATCTGAGTTGCTCAATTTTTGAATTATAGGGTGTCCCGGTTAAGTGCGTAAAATCTAAATGGCTGTAAAATATTTTCTGATCAAGATAAAGACTCAAATTTTGCGTGAGATAAGAGATAATCGATGAACATTTGAGTTCCTTACAGTTAGATAAGCATATCGTGTAGTTTTGGTTCTCTTTTGTGATGTTAAGTTTAGAGGATAAAAAATATGCTCTTGAAATGTGGCTTTCCACCAGATCTTAGGTCAAACTTCGCCGCTCATTCAGGAAAAGACTTGGATACCACGCTAAAAATTTACCCGCGATTAGTACTCTCCAAAGGGTTGTGCACAAGTTTTAGGACCATGGGACGGTCGGGGACCACAGGAAAGGGTCAGTTTCAGCAATAACACCAACCGAAGTCAGAAAAGTCGAACGTTTGTATCAAAACAAACAGCGTCTTTCTCTGCGCACTGCGTCAAGAAGGTTGGACATTTCGAAACAAAAAGTATCCTTGATTCTTCGCCTAAGGTTACT
>JH153954.1:169969-189512 GCA_000226015.1 Mnemiopsis leidyi | reverse complement strand
TTGTAAAGGGTCTTGTTTGACATGCCGTGTGGCCATCTGACGTTGAGTATTGACCTAAGGTGATGTCTGTGACAAATGTTAAGTTTTTCAAGAATGTGTTTTGGTGCCGACCAAGAGCAGGATCCATACATAATAACAGAAACAACTTGAGCTTCATAAATAAGTAGTTTTCGTTTAAGTGATATTTTTCTGCCTTGTCAGATCTTACTAAAGTTCGCAAAAGCCACATTTCCTAACTGTATCCTATGAAAAATGTCTTTTGTACTGCAAAGGAGTGATCCGAGGAGCTTGGTGCACCTCCAAGGTTCATTACCGGATATCTTCACCCCAAACGAGTCAGTTTCATTCTTGCCAGCAAGGTACACCCTCACAAACTCAGTCTTCTGCTCATTAACATTAAGGCTCCATTCTTTGAGGACTGATGTAGCTGTTCACAATATTATAAAAATGTTTTTTATTTGACACGTTGTTAAATCCTCTCCTTCAAATGATACTGTGCACGTAAACGGAAGAGCTTTTTGATAAAAGAATTTATTTTCTTACTTTTATAATTTGGTATCAATTTCATTTAGATTCCTTTTATTTTAAACTTCTTGAAAAATGAAAGTAGTGGTTTGCAAACCATACGATTATTAAATTGGAATGCGAATCGAATACAATTTCTAAATTTTGATAAGCAGGTTTCAATGATTATGATTCATGAATAATCATGATTTATTACATAAACTCATTGTGCAAATTTAACTCTCTGTTTAGCAATAAAAATATAATCATGGAGCAATCTCGGCTAAATCTTTGAAAGACAAGTTCATGATGTCACTATTATCAAGCTCAATACCAGTAACATCTTTTAGCATCTCAATCAACTCGACAGACATGAGCGAGTCTAAACCGTACTCAATGAGTTTCCGGCGAGGATCACTCACAATATTTACACCCAGAAGTTTCTTAGTCTTCTTGACAAGACCACTCTCATCTTCACTGCCCTGTTTGAGAGTTTGTTCTTGTTCCTGCTTTGGAGTCCCCTTCCAAATTATTCCAATCTCCCTCCCTGTGTTTAAGATTATGTTAGCTTCACTTTGAGTGTCCGCTGCTGGCATGATGTTGAAGTATAGGGCCAGCTCCGAGACTTCATTTTTCTGCTCTATCTTCGTTATCTCGTCCAAATAGTTGTTGTAGTCGTCCTGGGAAAACGAACAATTACGTGTCTTTGCAGCTGGTAGCTTATTCAGGTTCCCAGAAACCAACAGAAAACCGTTGTAGATTATCTCCACCTGATTTTGTTGGATGTGCACGTCTACGTAGTTATTTGATGAACGCTTGGGGGTTGATTTCATTTCCTTCCCGCTGAGAATAAAAGCTTCTTCATCACTGTGTTGTGCCAAGTGTTGAATGACATCCACCATCACGATACTGCTATTTATATCCTCGTTAAGATCATACTTAGAGACGTCGAGGGAGAAGTGAGTGAAGGTTGAGGATGATAGTTGAAGTTTCTGTGCTCCCAACACTGGGAAATGTTCCTGTTTAGGTACATACCAGGTTTGGGAGAGGTCCCACTTCAGGAGACTCCCTTCTTGCACCTCCCCCTCATCGACACCTCCCAGAAAACTGAGATCTACAATACGGCATGTCAAGTGAACCTGCTTCAGAGCCTGTGCTAGTTGTTCGGTTGTCTTGCTGTTTCTGAGAGACAACGGTATGCACCTTACCCCGACAAGATCACGTTCCAGACTCTTACAAAACATGGGATGAGGTGAGAGCTCTAGAATAACCGAGTTGTCGGGCACCCTGTCCGTGTAGGTGTCGTAGAACTTTACTTGTCGGGTCATGTTTGTGACGAAGTAGTCGGCATCAATCTTGTATGTTCCCTGGTTGCTAGTGCTGTGAAAGTTGGACGGCGGCGGCAGTGGTTTTGGGAAGTGTGGCTGGAGGTTGTTGCGGTACTCCTGGGAAACTTTTAGCATGTGTCGGGAATGGAATGCTTTGTGGTGTGTTTTCAGGAGGGTGCATCTGGCGCCTTGTTGTTCTAATAGCGATCTTGCCTGATAAACAGCAACTTCAGTGCCTGCCAGGACAAATGAAGTCGAACTATTTACGCAAGCTAAGTCGATTGGCAAAGTGTCAAGTATCTCTGCAGCCCAACTCCTGATATTTTGAACTTTATCTGTCAAAGACACAGCTAGCATGGCACCCTCAGCACTTTTTTCTACAGATATGGCTCGGTAAGCAGCACATTGGACGGCCTGGTTGCGTGTTATTGTTTCTGTAGCGTATAACGCAGCTATTTCTCCAAAACTATGTCCTATCACCCCGTCAAACTCCACTCCCAGTTCCTTCAAAATGTCAATATGTGCGATTTGAAACTTTAACAGGGATGAAAGCATTTCGAAGACCCCGGATCCATCGATGTCCAAATCTCTAAACTTTTCAAACATTTCCTCGGAAGAGCTGACAGAAGCACTGTAACTTGACAATTTGGCGAGGTTCTGACCCATGCCATCCCAGTTGGCGCCCACCCCACCCACCACCAACCATAATGGTCTGTTTTGTGCTGTTTCCGTTTCAGTGGTATCCAGCATAGCATCATAGACTCCCCTGGCAAGTCCAGACTGTGAGAATCTGTCCTGCAGCTTGCTGTACAAAGTCGATCTCTGAGACGAGTTCCGGTAACTCTGCAGGACATGTTCTACCGTCGAAATGTTTTGTCCAGCTATCGATAGGAACCTGGTAGCTGTTGCTGGTTTCTGTTTGGAGATTTTCCTTCTGTACTTTACTAGGCAGTACGTACCTGTTAGACCGCACGATGTAATATACGTGACTGGCAGTGGTTTTTTGTTTTGGAACACTGCCAAAAGTAGTGATGTAAAACCAGACGCCGACCCGAGATCTCCGAACATAGAAATGGTGCCGTGTAGCTGATATCGTATATGTGTTGTTTTGGACATCTCCCCCAGCACTTCTTTCTCCATGTGACCAATGTTACGGTTCCAACTGTTATCTCCTATAACTTGTACAGATTCATCAGACTCCCCTCCAGCTCCCTCCCCGCTACTCTCCAGTGCGGTTCTCAAGAACCCTCCAATCCGCTCTCTCACCTCTTCCCCTTCAGCAGAGCCAACAAACCTTGTCCAAGTGTTGCCTAATGTTCCATAGTCTTTAACCGCAATGTCTCTTCTAGCAAGTACGACGATACCCCCTCCCTCTGACCTGTTTATGTCCGGGTCCAACAGTTTAACTACCCTGGTATAGCTGACCTTTAAGTTCAATTCTATAGCTCCCACTACCATCACGTCACATCGCCCATTACGAATTAGACTCACTGCATTGTGGAGGGCTATTAAACTGTTTCCACTAGCTAGCGTGTAACTCGGTCCTGTCAGATTGCATTCAAAGGAGATTCTATTGGCTATCATGGCTCGACATCCGCCTAGAACTCCATAGCCCGAGAGGGCGGGAATGTCGTAACCCACTGATTCTCCGTAATCGGACACCTCACACGATACTATGCACCCGATTGTGAGTGCGCGGGCAGGATCCTTGGCAGAATAGCTTGATGTTTGGGTTGTGCAATGTAGCGCTGCGTCACACAGAGCTTCTCGCGCACAGTGGAGGAGTATACGGATCTGAGGATCACAGTTCTCTGCTTGATGGGCGTGGACACAGAACTGAGAGGTGTCTAGTTTATCCTTTGTTATAGTTCGTGGACTCGATACGCGAGCATCTTCAGTCTGAACAAACTCTGCAAACTGCTCTACGTTTTCTAGTCCAGGATACCGACAAGCAACCCCCGCAATGACAATGTCAGGATCCATTTACCAACTAACTAACAACTTTGCAAGAACAAAACAAGAAGGCGTTCTTGATTATCTTGAAGATTATCTTAAAGGCCCGTGCGTGAACACATTTTATGTTTCGGTGGTCTGCAGTAAGTTACGGAGGGGACTGGCAGGTCATCTTAAACAACTGAAACAATAGTATCACACAACAATGACATAAGCCCATGAGAACGCTTCTAATCGTCAAATTAGTCTAGGACGTCGATTTGGAATCGGAGCCTGTATGATATCACACTTCTCACTATCCTGAGTTCTCTGTATCTGTAGATAATAAACGTTCTGCTGTAAGTTGTTCAATCATACTTTACTCAAGGGCTTTTGACTTTTGAGTTTGTCGAATAAGTAATAAGTCAAAAAAGCAGGAGTAAAAAATACGGCCCGTGTTTAAGTATTAGTGTCATAATACCGTGACAAGAGATCAGGAGGAATTTCGAGAGACGCGTACCAATAGTAGTATCTTGTCTGGTTTTTCAATAGAGTTAAATTCAAGTCAACTTGTCAAGTTGTTGTCAAGTTTTGGAATAGTAAACAAATAAATTTTCAATTCGGTTAAGTAAAAAAATAATTTATATCTAATCATGCGGTTATTAAGTTAGGGCCAATGACCTTAATGCCGTTCGACAACGCCGACTAATTCTTATAATTTAGTTCTAATTCTAAAACCTGTGCTTTGAGACAGGGGTATTAAACTTTACAAAAACTCTTTTAGATCGGTTAAAACTTACTTAAACTATTAAACTACTTTCAGAAAAAGATAAACATTACAAAAAGCTTTTCAAATTTGAAGAACAAGGGTAAAAATTACAAACAATAGTTTGAACAAAGTTTTTATAAAAACAAGGATAACATTTTTTAATGAATCTTTTGGGATAGAAAACACGAGTGATATTAAAAAGAATGCTTTCAGACAAGGAGATTACACGTTCCCAGCCGGCACGACAGCAGTAAAGAGCTCCCACGACATGGTGCCTTTCTCCGCACTCAGAGTTACCGACGAGGAGGTCATGGAGATTTCCTAGTTATGCACGTGCTTATCGTATAGGCGCGGCTCTCGCTCATCAGACACAGTGGGATCACATGCTTTGCAAGTGCCACGTTTTGTGTCAAAAGAGGTGATTTGCTTGGGACTATAATGACCTTCTGTTTCCGTAGTTCTTTCTCTCAGTTGCGCCGTGGAAAGTTTGTTAGTTCTAAAAATGTTGTCAAGGGCTGGATCTCTTGTTGAGTTGTTTTCAATAGGAATCTGGAGATTATATTTGAAATCAATTTATATGATGTTTTCATAGACAGGTGCATTGATTTGTACAATATTATAATATTATGCTCATAAACGATATTTGTGATCACTGTCGTTGTTCGTGTTCCTAACTCACATTTTAATCTTAAATTGATGTGTGGTGTGGCTACTGGCTGTTAAAGCATTTCATTGAATTTTTTTCAACGATTTGTATGGTTTTCCTACTTCAAATTTAAACAAAATGACTGCGTTTCTTAAAAAACTCTTTTACAATTAGTGTTTCATTAACTTTACCATTATTATGTGTATAGAACTGAGCTTTGACGCTATAGCCAGATCTAGAAAGGTCCCAATGTCCTGACCTGAAGTACCAGAAAGAGAAGAATGCCGAAAAAGCTGAAACTTGGTGTTAGTGCTGCCTGGTCTTCTGATGCGTCTGGGTGGGGAGTTCCTACTAGCTCAAAACCTGCAGGTTAGACGATCCGTTATATGTAGAGTAAAACCTGCAGGTAAGAAGATCCGTTATATGTAAATTAAAACCTGCAGGTTAGACGATCCGTTATATGTAGAGTAAAACCTGCAGGTTAGACGATCCGTTATATGTAGAGTAAAACCTGCAGGTTAGACAATCCGTTATATGTAGATTAAAACCTGCAGGTTAGACGATCCGTTATGTGTAGAGTAAAACCTGCAGGTTAGACGATCCGTTATATGTAGAGTAAACCTACAGGTTAGACGATCCGTTATATGTAGAGTAAAACCTGCAGGTTAGACGATCCGTTATATGTAGAGTAAAACCTACAGGTTAGACGATCCGTTATATGTAAATCAAAACCTGCAGGTTAGACGAATTGGTACCCGTTGGACGTTCCTTAGGGCTAATCAACATTTTAACCATATTTCAAGACAAGAGAAATCTAATTATCATAACTTATTTCAGACGACTGGGGTGGCTGGGGAGACTCCTGGGGCAACACCTCAGGAGATGTCTGGGACTCTGTCGACACAGAACCCGCCACCGCCGACCCCCCTCCTAACTGGGGGTATGACGACGGATGGGATGGTCCTGCGCCCGACTTTCAAGCAGAGGAGCTCTTTCCGTCTTTGTCTGCCAGTAGACCTCCCTCTAAACGAGGTAAAACTTCAAGCAGCCAACAACCACCAAGACCTAAACCGGCCGATTTTTCAACTGTTTTAGGGACGAAAGAAAGCGATGTTGGATATTCCAGTGTCTGGATGAGTAATAAACAAAGTGACAGAATGAGAACAAGATCTGACAGCCAGGAAGAAAAGAGCTGGATACAGAACAGTGTTAACAAGAACAAACACAGGTCGCAGAACTTCGATAGGTCTGGAACTTGGGATACCGGGCAGCCTAGAAGACCGTCATCCTCCTACCTCCAGCAGGCTACGACACAACCAACCCAATCTCTCAAGGACATTCTTCATATTCCGACGCAGGAGACATCTAGTTCTTCCGCTGTTAATGTTTCACAAAAATCTGAGTCGATCAAGGATTTGTTGAATATACAACCGGCAAAGAAGGCTGATCCAGAAACTCACAAAATGCGCCCCCAAAAACCTTGGTTTCTGCAAGAACCTACCGATTCAACTAAAATTGATGGCAAGTTTAAATCCCAGGAAGGGTATAACGACTTAAATTCTCAATCCATGAACAAAACTACCGAAAAAGCTAAAACTCGCCAAACTACAGAACTTTCAGTTTCCTCCGTGGCTTTAAAGAGACCTATATATGAGCAACTGCGGGATCAACTGCGGGAAGTGAGTAGTTTAGGGAAGCCTCTTGTTTACATAATTCAGAACGGTAACATAACTGTTGAAGTTGCTGATTGAAACTGATAGATGATAGATAGCCAAAAGAATCCTTATTGTCTGCATAGTTAAATTGAATGATTCTGCATCTTTCAACATCATCGCCGGAAATTGATTTAACTAAAAATGAGGTTTACATTTTTTTATTGTAATGAGAAAAGTTTTGTGTGATTTGTTATTCAGTAGACTTTTCTTGTTTTAGATCGTTTTCTATTTGATAAAAGCTATTTACATTACGTAACACACAATCATACATGATATATAGTAAACCGTCTCCTAAAATAATCATTGACTGACCAAAATGAAAGAATGTTAAGGATAAATGCTGACATTGTAGGTTGCGTACATGATTTTCTTCTTGTTAAAGAGGTGCTTCCCCAAAAATCGAATGCTACATAACAATCTGTAGTTCGGCATTGGGTTTTTCTGGTTCGTTCAAAAATGTAAAATCGACTGTATGGCCATTGGGTTTTTCTTTTGTTAATTGATATAAAGCTCTTTGACATTAAGGTTTTAATGTACTAATTTATTGCTCATATTCAATAACAAAATAAAGGACATTCTATTCATAATTGGACGATCACACCTGTGTCATCTGGTCGAGATCTACCTTTAAAAACAAATGTTTGTTTTCAAAATAAATGTTTTCAGTTATCAAATACCTTTTGAATCAAGTGGATATAAAAAGTGTCACGTTGTGTCAATGAAGTTTAATTCAGATGATCAAATACCTTTTGAATAAATTTGGTAATTGTAAAATTGTCTTGTTGTGTCAATTATGTTTATAATTTATTTAAAATTCTGAAATTTCATTTTCTCAAAACCCCTTATACTAACATTATTATTCATTTGTACATAGTTTCAGTGCATGCCTACATCATTGCATCTGCGTTGTTACCCACATTCTCATACTACTTGTTCGATTTTACAAAAATAACAGTAATATGTACTTCATACTTCTCACAATTTTACAAAATATAACATTAGTAATACTACTCACGATTTTACAAAAAATAACATTAGTAATGAGCGACTGGCAAACACAGCCAACTGTACTTTCTAAGCGAACTACGGCCAAAGACAGGAGATCCACTTCTGTGAGTTCAAACTTCACTATTTCAATTTACATATTCTTCTGCCATGCTTATAACCTCATCTTAATGGTATGCGCACGGAATTACGACCCAAACTGAATTACGACCCCAATCTTAAAAATTCGCGAACGGAATTACGATCGGGAAATTACGAAGGGAGGAAATACGGGATCGTATGCCAAAGGCTAATTAGCTCGTATAGACAAAGTTCACATTATTCAAATCATAGATGACTGAGGTTCGTAATTCCGTTCGCTACCTGCACGGAATTACGAACGAACGGAATTTCGAAGGTCGTAGTTTCAGTGGTCGTGATTCCGTGTTCGGTCGTAATTCCGTGCGGGAACCCATCTTAATTGTTCTTAATAAATCTCTTAACAGACCTTTAATTCAGGCGGTAAATAAAGCTTCAAGACAAGGAAACGTCGATGTCGATAAGAAATGTAAGTATAAGACCTTTAAGTGACGTATGTAGGTTTACGAAAAGAACACATGATAATCAACCATCCTTTAAAAAATTGGCCACTGCGAAATATTCTCTATTGGTAAATATTTGGGCACAAATTCTCAAAAAAGCACTTAATGGAAAATTCCTGATTTTGGTTAATACCATTTGCATTTTTAACCCTTTTTTAACCATTACATGGCAATTTCGGTAATTTGGTTATATTCATGAGTGGACATCTTACCCCAGTCCCTCCCCTAATTCGCTTCTCTTTAGACGGTGCTGGTGGAAATCAACAGAAAACATGTCAGAAGAACACTGCAAACTTAGACCGCGAGACTGAAGAGCTAAAACGTGGGTTTGTGAAAAATGTTTCTTTTTGGGTCAATTTGGTCTTGTGGAACCGAAGTGACTTGTTAGGTTTTATCTCTTCAACGATGATACAACGAACACTAGCCGATTTTAAATCGGTTTAATCAATGGTGGGCTTGCAAACAAAGAAATATCATCAGTCGATGTTGAGTGGTCTAATGATATACTCGTCGATTAACAGTTTAACCAGAAGTAAAATCTGTGTATCCTTGGTTCGTTTTCAGATGAGGCGGTTTCTAAAGATTTCAGTAGACACCTCAGGGAAGCTAGAACTGCAAAGGGATGGACCCAGAAGGATATGGCCCAGGTATTTATTTTTTGATAATATGTTAGCTCAGGTATCTGCTCTTAGGGATTTACAGCTATGCAAAATCTTTCTCTTAGCCCATCAGGACTTTCTCTGACATTGTCAAACAGAGTTGGGCTATCTTGAACCATGGTACCAATTTGTCAAAAGTTTGGTACCGGGCCTTTTTAGAGGTGTTCCGACCGTACGATTTTCTTTAAAATTTCACAGTATGTTCCTTTTGATCTAAACTTAAATTAAAACGGCCAATTTAGATGTATTTAAATAGTACAACATAATCGAAATTAAAGGCCTTCTGGTCAAACAGCTTTTGTGTCCCGAATCTGTCAGCAGCATTGTCTTTATTTTATACCGAGTTATCACCCTAATCATTTATGCAGTTTTTGTCGCCGCGCGCGCACATTTCTGGTAGTTTGTTTCTTGTAGATTTTATCTCCACCGTCGGAAGGCTGGCATGATGGCTGGTCGAAACGATTATGTTAATTGATGTTAACTAATGCCAATTTAATATGTTTATGAAGTAAAAAATCTAACTCATCCATTTTTTTCTCAGAAAATCAACGAGAAGCCCCAAATAATCCAAGAATACGAAACGGGAAAAGCACTTCCCAACAATCAGATTCAAAGCAAAATGGAACGCGTCCTCGGTAAGTTTTATCAATTTTTCTCCAAAATTAAACGACTTAAAGATTTATTACTTTTTGATTTTCGGTCAGTTCGGGAGGAAGCCTCTGTCGTTGACTGGCCTAATCGTGCAATTCTGAATGTTGGCGTTTTCAGGTGTTCATCTGAGGGGCAAGGACGCTGGAAAACCACTTCTGCCTCGAGGAAAGAAAAACAAAACTTAGCCAACCGCTGACTTTGTGTTATTGGAACTTTTATGAAATCATATAGCTGCCATAACATCGCCTCGTACTAGAAAATTTAAAGACCTTAGGGCTTAGAATTTTAATGCATCGGTGTAAAAATAAAACACTTTTTTTGATCATTCTATCCTAAATTATCATTACTGTTTTTAGAATGTTGATGTCTTAATTGTTTGCAGCTTTCTTCTAGTACCTTGTTTTACTCATTTTCTTTTACCATCCGTCATCTGAATGCCCATTGTCGTGTCCAAACTCATTGTACCGAACATTAAAAAATATCTTAATTACATTCTATCAAATACTCACACAATCAACACATTTAGCAGTTCATGTCAAGATTTCGAGGTAGCCCTCGTTTTGGAGGTCCTGGTCCAGGAGGTCCACCCCGTCATCCCATGAGAGGTGGTGGTCCGCCCAGGGGTGGTCCTGGTGGTGGTCCGCCCAGAGGTGGTCCTGGTGGTGGTCCGCCCAGAGGTGGTCCTGGAGGTGGTCCGCCACGGGGTGGTTCGCCCCAAAGAGGTGGTCGTGGTGGATTTCAACACAGTGGTCGACAACCGCAGAACATGATGACGGGTAGCCCAGGCCCTAGAGGTCCTTCCGGTCCTCCCAGAGGTTTGGACTGACATGCTTGTATATACTGATAACTGGGATTAAAATATCTTTAACTAAATTTGAGTTCCCAGAGTTGAAACTACTATAACCATTTTACTTGATGTAATCATGAAAATTACCGTTTAAGCACATCCTCATTTTGTTTCAGGAGGATTCCAGAACAACAACTTCAGAGGACGAGGAAACTTCCGAGGTGGTAATAACATGAATAACCGTGGTCCACCACCAAACCTACCATCCAGTAGCTCTAGTGTTAAGGTCGAGAAGAAAGATCAAAATCCGGTAAGTTGTTTTTCTATCAATTCCAGTCAACCCCGCACCGTCAAGTTTGTTGATGCCCATTTAAGTGATTTTACACATTAAATCTTTAAAATTCCCAGCAGGCAATAAAAGAAGAGCCCAAAGTCAAAGAAGAGCAGGGAAAGAAAGCAGAGGTAGCGAAGACAGACAAACCTGCCGAAGCCAACAACCCGACCACAGTCAACCCTGCCACTTCATCAGAAGCTGTTCCAGAAGTGGAGGCACCTAAAGTAGACCCGCCAGCAGAAGAGTCCGTTCCTCATTTGACCGAGGTAGCGTAGAGAAATTGAATTTGTAGTTCCAGAATCTTGTTTCATCCAATTAAGTATTAATATTAAATTGCTGTTGTTGGTTAAGGACTGTATGGAATTCCATGCCGCGCGGCTGGTATAGTTCGGTATTTATCTCTCTTCTCCAAGTTAAGCCGAATAACCTTATTTCAGGTTTACATAAGTGAGTACCTTTGTGACTTGTACCTCGACGTTGACAAGGACGGTGTGACAGGTAGCCCAAAGAGCACTTCCGGTTTCGACTGTCTGTGGGCCTCTCTCCGTGCTACACACGGTGTCTCCGGCGGCAAGGTTAACCCTCCTTCAAAAATAGCAGTTTTAAACTGGATAAGTCCTGTCTGTCTTTGTCTCTGTAGTGTCCTTTGTCCGTGTGTTAATTTATCATTCTTGTTTCAGGGACCTCAAACTTAATTGTAACCTTCTTTTTCAGGAGAACGCAAAACCGTCCATATCCATGTCTGTCTTAACAGTTTTTAAACAACATTTCCATTTAGGCTAGTAATGGTTTACTTCTGTTCCGGATTGTATGAATCTCGTCTGGAGTGTTTGACCAACGGATATCGTAACAGGTTCGTTTTGCTAATGTACACATTGCCAATTTTTTTGTAGTTTTGCATTAACATTAGGCTTTTTGGAGTTTTATTTAGGAATACTTCATCTTGAATTACAGAGGTCTTTTTAAAAGGCTTGATGCCGCCAGACACTCACATGCCCATGAACATTTCGATAAGGTCATGTTAATATTGCTCTGGGAAGCCATGAGTAACATTGCACTGTTTATCTCCCATCTCACTCCTCACTCCTCAGTGCATGCAAATTTGAGATATTGAGAAGTTTGATAGCAAATATCAAATTGGAGCTTGAAAGATTACAGAGGTTAGGAAGATTAAGAGTTATTGGATAAAATCTCGTACATAAAATGAATGTGGTTGGAAAGATCAAAGACAGGGTACGAGTAGAGAAATGCGGGTTAAAGCGTGGAGAAAAATTTACCTGTTAAAAGTTGTAAAAAAAGAACACCCTTATAAAGGAAATCGCAAAATGTTTTGTCAATTTCTATTGAAGGTCAATTCATTTGAAATCCAGAGATTGCTGATGGCAGATCGGACATAGAGATGCTTCTAATTCTCATGTTTATCTGATTGCAATATCGCTGTGACTCCACCCTTGCGTATATAGTGCGGTCAACAGAATTTCGAGGCGCCTATCTTAATTGATAATAAGAACTAATATAAGTCTAATATAAGTCTCTGAGTGGAGCTCCTGGTAGATGCTGTATTTGTTAGAACCCATTCCAATCATTGCTCATGGTGCACGCCCCATCTACTGCGTGTTCCGAAAAATTCTGTCGTTGCAAGTACTGTTCTGCCATATCAGGATTTGCTGGGAGAAAGTAAGACCTTGGATCCCGTGGTATAAACCTTACTGTTAACCTAGATATACCATCTGTCATCTTCTCATTCTGGCTGTCTCCCATCCTTTCCAGGCTTTCCATTACTTACTTCAACTTACTTCGACTAAATCATTTAAATGTTCTCCGCTTTTCTTATTAGTGTTCCCTGCATATCCTAAACCTCCTTAGTCCTTGATGAGATTAACAACCTGGAGCTGGAGCAGATCCGACCGGTAATCCCAAAAATCGGATTTAATTCCTCTTTCAAACTGGAAATTGGAATATTCTTCTCGGAGCTGATCTTTAAGAGCTCTAACTTCATTTCCAAGATAAACCTTGGCTTTCTCTGATTCCGCAAGCAGAACATACGGGAACAAATATAAAAGAACTAGCTGGAGCACGGGTGTATGTTTTTCTTATCTAACAGAGCGTATAACTCAACTGAATTCACGGATAAAAACCCGCGATACGGTTAGCGAATTAAGTACAGGTCAGTTTTGAGGTTATCGTGCTACGTGATGCGTGTATCACGTCTTGTGAATTCTCATTTACGTGAATTCATGTTTTGTGGACTAGCTATGCAGAACAATTTGCCTTATCACTTTATCAGCTAACTACATGTAGCAACATTTTGCAAATTACCAAATTGTTGAAGCCCCACTTATTTTAGAAAGCAAACAAATGTGTTTTTTAATTCTGACGCACAAAATTTTTTCTGGGTAAAATTTTGCGATAATAATGTATCGAACGGTTGAAATGATACCCGTCGTAAAATTCATGAAAGAAAATACGTGAAAGGTGATTCGTGTAAGATTAGAGCCACAAAAATATTATTTGATTGTAAATTGATCGATAAAAGTATATTATATTATCCCTAAAAATCATCATAACATTATAGGGTAGTTTGTTTTTCTATGAAATTAGGTTCCTACGAAAACAGTCAGACTTCTAGTTGATCATCTCATCCTTAATTGTACACCTCCTCCTCTGCAAAGGGTCCTGTTCCAAAGACCTGAACTTCTCTCAAGTTCATCCAGTTTGGTATCGACTGTTTTAGATAAATTTTCCGAGCATACACGTCCTCGCCTGCACGAAAAGTGTAGAGAAGCTTTTCATCATTCAGGCCTCCTAAGAATTCCTCGTCAGCATAAACCATCACTCCTAAACTTTGGCTCTGGCAGCAATCGACTCTGTTCCAAACTTTAACTGTGTGAACCTTGAAAAGACCGCCAAGATCAACGATGAGCATGTAATTCCTCTTGTTGCCGCCCATGTGCTGGATTGGATTTAATCCCCATAAGTCTCCGCTTCCAGTGTATACACCATCGACCGCGTATTCCGAGAATAGTTTTTCAGCGTGGGTGCTGTTTTGCCAGGTAAGTTTCTGCTGGGAAATAAGTCGCACTTCAGATCGCCAAACTTTTATCTTTGTGTCCACTTTCGTGACCTTAAAATCAAGTGTCCCGATATCGTTGGCCAATTTTGATTTCACATCTCCCATCTTCTCACCTAGGCTGGATTCCAAATCCGTAATTGTTTCCATAAATTTTGATTCCTGATCTTCAATTTTCTCAACTAGGCCGGATTGCAACTCAGTTATTGTTTCAACCATTTTCAATTCCAATTTTTCACAGCCCTTATTCGATTCCAGCGTCGACTCCAAATCTTCGACTTTTTCCACAAGCTTCGACTCCATGTTTTCGATTTGCTCCGCTTGTACCATTAATCGTCCCTGAATTTCTTTAACCTCCTTGATAAGCTCAATAACCTGGAGCAAGAGCAGGTTATCCCCTAGATGGGAGTTCATTTCCTCTCTTAAACTGAGAGATTCTTTTTGGAGCTGATCTTTGAGAGCTCTTACTTCGTTTTCAAGATAAGCCTGTCCAGTGGCTTCCTCTGATTCCGCAAGCAGAACATACGGGAACAAACATAAAAGTACTAGCTGGATCGCGGTTAACATGTTTTCCTTATTTAACTGAGCGTAAAACTCAACTAGATTCACGGGAAAAACGCCACAGAACGGTTAATGAGTAAATTTGATACAGGTTTGAGGTTACCAGAACGTGCAGTGTTCGTTACCAGATCGCGTGATGCGCTCTTTTAATCAGAATATTCCCGGTAAAGACAAAGTATGTTATATTTCGTTATCAGATTAGGTTCATCGAATTGTTTATCGTCGATGCCCGATAACATATTCTTGGTATTCTTGGTAATTAAAAAGATTTTGTCCAATTAGAGTAATAAGCTCGTGTTGTTAAATGTCCTGATTATCCAAAAAAGGGCAGGTTAAATAGGGAATAGGTTAGATGGGGGATAGGTTAAATAGGGAAGCTAAAACTACGAAACTTTACCCTTATGTTTTTGATGAGGACAATAATCTGGCGCAAGAGTAGGTTATCCCCAAACTAAGAGATTCTCTCTGAGCTGATCATTGAGAGCTTTAATCCTTATTTCGTAGACTAGCTGTTGGACAGGGCTTTCTGTGGCCTGGACTCTGATTCTGCAACAGAGAAACCTAGAGTTACGAGTGGATGCAGTACGTTTGGTAAATTCAGTACAGGCCAAGTTTGGCATTTGTTTTGTTCAGCCGGGTGATTTTTTATGGGTATGAAATTTACCAACCCTGTGCTCGTGGGTCCACAGGATTTGGGTTTCAGGAATATTTGTAAAATTTTTGACATAAAACCAATTCGCTTAAACCAGTATAGTACATGGCACTTGTCATCATGAACGCTAAACCAGGTTAAGGATCGTACTATTCAGACGAATTCGGCAGAAACACATTTTGCCCGACCCGGACCGCACAATAAGTAAGCCGCAGCTTATCGGCTATTGCGTATAAATTGAAAAAAAGGTGGAAAAATTATTATTACATAATATATGAACGACCCCAGCTATGGCAAAATAAAAACCGGTCTACCTGGTCCTCGACTACAAAGAGGTGATAGTCTCTAATCACTGGTAAGTCGGGTCAGGGCAGGCTCCACAATCCTCAGTCAATACTTAATAAAATATCCACTTACCTTAGGAGACATATTTAGGTCGGACCAACTCTGACGACTGCAAAAATTATCGGACAAACTTATGGCGAATTTTTCCAAAAACCGTTACATTTCGGACGTCGAATTAAATCAGGGTCTTTGTAGCTTTTTTCACTGTTCTCCTTTTTTTAACAAAAAGTAATTCAATATTTCAGAAAATTGATAAAATCATATTCGATTTAAAATCGAAATCATAAATCGATTCCTTCTTTATTAAATTCCAGTGGGGCCGGTTCGTCTCTGTCGGGTTGTTTTCCAGTGTTCTCCCAGGTGTATGCTTATCTGATCAGCCGCGCCGTTTCATCTTATAGACAATATCTCCATGGCCTTTGAACTTAAGCTTCAGCTTAACCTCCAATCCTCCGGAAGGTATTGGAGACCGACCTTGTCTACTGTCCTCCACAACTTCAGAAATTTCACCGTTGTGGCACATGAAGTAGTAAAAGAGCTTGCTTACTTCTAATGGAACTTGTGTTTGCTTGTCTTATAATTCAAATCAATAACTTATCGACTATTTTTGGAGATAGTGAATCGATGAAGTCACAATTTAAAAAAAAACACGTCAAAAATTATTTGACAGATTGAAACCTCACATTTTGGCCGTCCGAAAATATGGCGAATTCTTTGAAAAACCGTCGCATTTCGAGCGTTTTAAATATGTCTTCTAATGTATACTTATAGTTCGAGATTACATCTTGATATGGGCCAGAAATATCTTTCTCAATGATAAAGATTATGTAGTGGTCACGAGAATTAAACATTTTTGCGGGAAACAGTTTTAATGAAAAATTAATTGTTGGAGATGTCAAATACAGCCAAAACCATGTTCATTTTTCCGAATGATCGTTTATTTGTCGGTAATTTGGTGACTTTGGATCATGTGCTCTTTAAGTTAATCATGATTGGCACTTTTTAATACACCTTTTCTGAAAAATTAGGGCTCTAAGCTCTAGCGTGTCGAGTTACTGATATGCTCACCAAAACGATCTCTGACGTGCTAGCGTGATCCTCCCTAACAAAGAACTCGAGTGGGCTTGACAGTGTATCCGTTAATCAGGCGTTTCTCCGTTTGAGGATCGGAGGGTTGTGAAGAGAGGCTAGGGTGTGCACAATCTCACATCATGAACGATTTCGTTTGGGCGAGTATGTCTCCAGGCACATTAAAAAACTTAAAGAAAGCGTTATCCAAGCACAAGAAACAACCAAAATGACCAACTCTTTCTCGCAACAATTTTTGAAACCTCGTGATGAAGTGTTACTAAGGAGAATTTCTTAAAAAACAGGCTAACTTAATAAGAAAATGTAATAAGAAAATGTAATTCCATGTAATTTCAAGAATGATAAGGAAAATTGTGAAATAAGCTCCCTGGCCCTTCTCACAATTTTTAATTATTAATTCAAGCTGTGAAAAATCAGAAGATTGGAACTTCCGTCAATCGTCAACGTTTGGAGAAAGGCATGAGTTTTTTGGCTCGATTTAGTTGAAATCGCTATTCGATGTTCATCGTGCGAGAAAGTTAGATTGAGAGTTCATACTTCGTATTTTGTTTATTCAACTTAACAGTGTATCCACAGTGTACCCACGCTCTCGGATTTTTATCTTGGCACGTAAATTTCTGCAGAGCAAAATCAGCATTCAAGCAACAAATGCTTCTTTCTAAAAATCTTAGAATAAAAGATAATGGAATTCATTTCACACTTAAAATATAATCTAAAAACCCGTATAGGAAACCTACTTAAATCAAGATCTAGCAAGTTCAGTAATGTACTTTCCTCGAAGAACTGAACGCACAGGCTGTCCCCCAAGTCATGGTTAAAAAGTTCGGGTTTAATGCTCGGCCTCTGATGATCAGATACAGAACATTTCATTCGGAATGCCATGCATCGGGAAAGTACCTCATTCGAGGGATAGGGCCAGTTTTTTTGACAAACGTTCTCTTTTCGCCCTCTTATCATACCAGCATAACGTGCTCAGTTCGTTTTGGTTGGCCCCTTGAGATATAAGATCCATTTGGTAGAGATGTGAGTAATTCATCGTATTCATCACTTTTCAAGGTTGCCCCGTGATTGGATCAGGCGACGAAATCACGGGAAGCCGCAGGGTAATTCAGCAAAAAAGAGAAGGTTAGGTCCATGTGAAATTTTGTGATGAGATCGAAAAAAAGAAAACTGACAGTATAGCGTTGAAAGTGATGACTGATTACCATAAGGGGGCCGGAGGCTCAGCTATTTTCGACTTTCAGTTAATTGGAAAGTAGATTTTCGAAAAAATTCTAATAAGAAAAACATTAAATTAAAATTTTTGTTTCGTTATTTTTTGTTTTATGGCTTCGTAAGAAATCCCTGCCTACCCCTTGATTAGTTGTGATGGGTCAGTGGCAGATGCGGATGTGTTTTTTTATTCACTTATTGTCTTGTTGCGTTTAAAGTGGAGCTTGAGAATAAAATATATGTTTTAGAAGCAACTATCTGCAGTGATGTCTGTTTAGACCCACCATTTAAACAACGAAAAATAATCAATTTGAGCCTCGTTGGTATCTTAGCGTAGGTGCAAGTCGGTATCGAGTTTTTTGAAATCTTCAATCATGCTGTCAACGAGTTTATATTTAATATGTATCAAAGCTGTAGACCTAACCTAGAGAAAAATAAAAATTTTGAACAATTAGACTCATCAATGAGAATCAATAATAAGTCAAGGCTACAACAGATGAAAAGATTGTTAATTTTTCGGAGGATTGCAAAGAATGTCCCTTGATCTTGTATTTTATTTGCAATCTTGTTCCCTTCGCTAGTTTATTAAGCGGGTGATGACTAATTATCGAGAAAAAATATACGTCCCAATTTAAGGGATACACTCCCATAATAAATTGTTGCTAGGTTGCGTAGAATAGAACCATAATCGAAGTATTGTCGCGATAAAAGAAATAATGGTCTAAGAAAGTAGATCGAACGCCCGAAATAAGTAAAAAATCCATAGGTATATTTGTTTTATTTACGAGAAAATTTTGTTTCTTTAAACCTAGAATTGCCTTCACGAACGATCATAAATGGCTTCTTTTTGCGTTTTTTTGTTTCATGTACAGCACTTGAAGAAAAGAAAAATTATGCAAGAAATTATTTTTGGCTCGACTCGAGGAATACAGAATTCAATTTTTCCAGATAATTAGTCATAACACGTAACATTAGTTTGACATTTCTTTGCTTTGTTGTGACTTTTTTATAACCCTTTTATTTTTAGAGACTTCCAGTCGAACCGAGCGAAAGAAAAGACGTCCCTTAAGAAGAAAGCTGGATATCTCCAGCTTAGTTATGGAAGAACAAGAAGGCGGGTGTGGTGATTATGAGCGGGTCATGTCATCACACGTTAAATGCGGTTTTGTGGCTTATGGAGTGAACAAGAAGATTACTCCGAGCATAGGAATACAGACGGCGTGTAAGATGTTGGAGAGCCCGATAATCAACTTAATTGTTGAAATAATCCGACTAGTCGCACTTCAGTCAAAATAGGTGTAGATATGTAAGTCAAGAAGATGAAGGTTACCAACCTTTTTTTACAATGGGCCTTCAGGCAACATTGAGCAAAGGTAAATTGATGATCTATAAATCGTTATCATCAAGAGCACCCGATAGCCATAGCCAATCATCCGCCCGCCCTCATCCCTCCTTTACCTCTAGGCACCAGAATATGGTGTCATAGTTACGCCTAACCAAATGGTATTGGCCAACATGATAAGAGAAATTCTACTACTTATTGTGTGTAGACTACACATGTGTGTGTGGACTACACATGTGTGTGTAGACTACACATGTGTGTGTGGACTACACATGTGTGTGTGGACTACACATGTGTGTGTGTACTACACATGTGTGTGTGGACTACACATGTGTGTGTGGACTTTCCATGTGTGTAGTCC
>JH153954.1:146238-169404 GCA_000226015.1 Mnemiopsis leidyi | reverse complement strand
CTAGCTAAGGTTGGCGCTGTTTGGGCAATGTTGGGGCAAGGTTCAAGCAGGGTCTAGCTAAGGTTTGGGCTTGGTCGGGGCAATGTTGGGGCAAGGATCATGCAGGGTCTAGCTAAGGTTTGGACTGATTAGGGCAATGATGAGGCAAGGTTCGAGCGGGGTTTAGATAAGGTTTGGGCTGCTTGGGGCAATGTTGGGGCAAGGTTCGAGCAGTGTCTAGCTAAGGTTGGGGCTGGGTTGGGGCAATGATGGGGCAAGGTTCAAGCAGGGTCTAGCTAAGGTTTGGGCTGGTCAGGGGCAATGTTGGGGCAAGGTTCAAGCAGGGTCTAGCTATGGTTTGGGCTTGGTCGGGCAATGATGGGGCACGGTTCATGCAGGGTCTAGCTGAGGCTGAGCTGGGGCTGGGTTGGGGCAAGGTTTGTTCAAAAAGCAGTTCCAACCCTGCCGGGCCGTTTACCTCTCTACCTGATTTCTCATATCATTAAATACTTTCATAGGAATAAAGATATATTCTCTCTAGCCCACTCACCCTCTATTTTATAGAGTTCAACAACTACAACTCCTTACTTCCTCACAGGTTAAACAAAACTGGGATATCAGATGCAGATATTGCATATCAGGACTTCGCTGATCAGCAATATCTTCAAATGTGGAAGAATGCGACAATCAACTAAGTTAACATTTAACCGGCTACTTTTTGGTTCCAGTGTTGCAGCGTTACCAAATCTTGGTGTTACTTAACTCTCTCAAAACATGCTGCATTCTCTGGAATACAGCATCGGTATTAGGTACCAACCGAATTCTCACAGTTAGCCTAGCAGGTTCGAACCAACGAAGAAAGATGAAGATTAAAACCAGTCGACCGAAATAAGGTCGATCCTGTTTCAGTTTGTTTGATGTGTTTGTCTGTTTGTGCGTTGTTCCGTAGTAAAAGTTTTTTCTCGTGATCGATAAATAGGAAGAATGGAGGTATTTCTCCTTTTTCCTATGAAGATGATTTATCTCTGATCAGACTTGGCTACAGTTCCAAGCCAAACTAGTCCACAAGTTTCCGGATTGAAACATTTTTGCTGAGTCGCATGTATGATGATAAAATTTCTGATGTTGACGTTTCCGCGACAAGGTAGTCGGGCACTTACTAGGAGATAGAGTCAACGTTTCAATATCACAAAATCATATTCATGTTCTCAAATTATCTATTTTAATTTACTACTATTTACTACTACTATTTAATAGTAGTTGTTGAAAGTATCAAAATTCAAAAGTTTTAATATAGTTAGAGAAAATGAATGTGATGTTGTGACATTAATGCGTCGATTTATTTCCTGTAAAGATCCCGCCTGCCTTGTCCAAAACTTGACCTGTTCGAAGGGACTTAAACTTGTATTTCATTACTCGATAAAAAGAGACACTACTCTCAGGTGTTCTCTGATATAATTAAAATTTTACATAAATGAAATTCTTCAAAAATATTTCGTACGTCTTCGTCAAATCCAAGATTCGAGTTGAAATGCTTGAGAAAATGTTGCAGCACATCCTCATACAAAAACAGACTCATCTTTGCATACTTTTCCCAGTAATCTCATCAGCTGAGGTCTGTTTTTCGAACAACTCATCTTAATCTTGTGTGACTAGATGGCTTTAGTATAAAATGAAAGTATAAAATTCTCATTGGTCACATCACGATGGAGGGAAAACTTTTTATGTTTCTTGTTAGAGGATCCCCGTGATCGTATAGTGCTTCCGCACTCAACTTAATCGGCTCAGATTGGCCATTCACGATTAAATATACAGTATGCCTTTATTAGAAAATAACAGATTCACTTGACCCTCACTTCAAATCAGACGTCCTTAATCTACGGTAAAGCTGTAAAAAGAGAAGATCCATATTTCAATATTTTATGACATTTTTCATGCCGATCAAAAGAAACATCCATGCTTAGTCAATTTTTATGTCGCTTAACGGAATAATTTAAATTGGTTTTATATGACCTATTGCCAATGATACAGTTTAAACCGAAAAAGAAGAAGTGACACAAGAAGTCTTAAAACCAATCCTCGTCCCGGATCATGTCACGTGCCATACACGTTGCCATGTCACCCAGCACTATAATGTACTGTCTCAACATCACCGCACTGCCCTCCGGATCGATGGGGACGTTCTGACTCTCAAGTATTCCCATCACCGCTTTTAGGAAAGATCGGACACTGTATTGCCTGCGTGTTCTGACAGTGTGGGCATGGAGATCTGTCTTTTTCTTCCGTTTATAGGAACATTCTTGACATATCCCGAATTTATACGTGAAGTCATAGATTTCGAGCGCCGCCTGCTGACTCGAGAAACGAAGGTACGAGTCGCACAGAGCACTTTCGCTCCCCGTCTTGCCATGACAAAACCATGTATGGAGTTTCCTAAACGTGTCCATCAATACCGGGTGGAGGTCCCGGCAACAGAGTACTCTCCTCAGAGCTGTGAGCAAACCGTCGTAGTAACAGCTGGTTGAACTGTTTCCCGCCACAATGACGAACGTGTCGTGTATTTGGGTAAACTGCACCTCCTGCTCAGGACAGAAGACGTTAACAAGCACCATGCTGAGTAACTTGATGCTCGGTCGAGTTAGTTTTATCGACCAGTTTTCCCCGGAACAGAGATACGTCTCCATCAGATCTTGTAGCGCGTCCCATTCCACTGCTTTGTGGGAATGGTGAGACCTGAAATTGATCCCTCTGATTGTTGAATGCTAATATCGGTTGACAGAACGATTGAACTACAGATTTTATCAACGCCTTCATATCTCTGTCGAAACATTGAAAAAACAAAAATTAGATATTTAGAATTTTCCCTTAGGGTCTTGAGTACAGTAAGCAAGTCAACTAAAAATTTCGATTTCGTACTTTTCTGTCATCCGATAAAGAGCCCACGTTTCTTGAACCTTGGGAACTTGAGTTTGTGATAAAAACGTAAACATTTGGACTTTGGTGCTGGCCCAAGAATGGACCTTGAAATTGCGCGACCTATGCTGCACAAGAGATGCGCATTGTCAGCATCTATTGTCATCGTTAATGTAAGAAACAATGCTGACAATAGGCGGTGCAAGGATTAAGGAACCGCACAATCTTACGTATTGGTTGACTGGTAACAGCTCAAAATCTGAAGCTGCTCGATCTGAACGACATAAATCTCGGGCTATAAAAATTCTACAATTTGATTTGAACTGTTTCGAGGAAGCCTGGGTGTTTAAGTTTATTAGAAAATCTCAACAATAACCTTGTAGTAGTCCCCTTGTCCATCTGAACTGACAGGAGTAGAAGTACAAGGAAGGAGATTCGTCCCATCCTCACCGAACACTTTCCCTCGTTTTGGATATTTACATCGGGATTTTCTCGAAGATTCCAACTTTAACGACGTGTCAACTACATCCTGCAAAAGGACATTGTTTGAGCTGAAACCCACATAGCTTCCAAGAATATTGTCGTGGGTTTAGGGGCAAAGGAGATTTGATGGGTGAAGCGAAAAAATCAAACACGACACCGAGACTGATAGCTAAATCTAGCGATTACTTGCGAACTTCGAAATTTCTCATTTGAATATTCCGACACCTGCTCGAGCAAATCATTGTGCACACTAAGTAAGTGAGTTGTTGGGACGCTTACTTTGTCGAGTCGCACACCCTGTACCTGCTCGTCTCATTTAAAACACTAGTTTGATTGCGGTTCCCACGTGATGTCTCCTACTGTAATATCAGTTACGTGGTTTCAGTACAATTACGTGAATCACTATAATTCAATTATTTCGCCTGTCATGTGACTGATATGTGCGAATATTCAACGTACGACTGATATCGCAATGTCGTTGGATGTATGTGAGTTACACCGTAAGCCGCTACTATCGTTTCAACCTTGTGTCTACTATATTATTTTTGGCACTTGACTCTTTAGCTGCTCATCACAACGATCTATATCTAGATACGAAAACTCGCCTCCGTTGTCCACCAAAACTAGAACCTAGACCTCGGTTACTATAGCAATGTATAGTGTATAGTACTAGTGTATTGTACTAATGTATAGTGCAACGACACCTACTGTGTTCTGTTGAGAAAAACAGTCTCAACTATAGCATGTACAGTCATCTATAGCATGTACAGTGTGAGTGTGTGTGAGAGTGAAGGTATAAATCTCAACATAGCGGTACTCCGTGTGTCCCTTATACGCTTCGTGATTATTACAACGTATAGTGTATAGTACTAGTTTACCACTTATACACTTTGTGTTTATTACACTTACACTGTGATTATTACACTGTCACATCCGTCATCTAGTCTTATTTCAGGTGGCGTTCGAGGTCCTGGCCTTGGAGAACACAACAACAAGCACAGAACACAACGCTTGTGTTTTACGTGTCGGCTGGTCGCACGACGATATAGATATCTCCGTAAGTTTCTGAAGTGACTTAGCAGGGTGGCGGTTTGTCAGAATTCCATATCATTTTTCTTTCGTTGAGTGCAAGCAAATTCTTATTGGTGAAAAAATGGAAACGTGTTCAATTCAGATATGAGAATTGTTGTTTGTGAAGACACTCAATATACGGGTCGACAAAATTTGCACTTTTTGAAAGTGTGAAAGTAATCATGTTTCTTCGTAATCGATACAAAGGTGGTTTATGTTATGTTTTAACTAACTTTTTATGTCCGTGCATGTAACAATACTATTTCAGTTAGGTGAGAATGGAACGTCATGGGGGTACGGAGGGACGGCTAAGAAGTCGCATGACAACAAGTACATTAGCTACGGAGATAAATACGGTGCTGGGGATGCCATCGTCTGTTATATCGACCTTGAGTCTAATGTTAGTTTTGTTGTTTATATCGACCTTGAGTCTAATGTTAGTTTTGTTGTTTATATCGACCTTGAGTCTAATGTTAGTTTTGTTGTTTATATCGACCTTAAGTTAGTTTTGTTGCTTACATCGACTTTAAGTTCGAACTTAGTTTGTATGTCGTCCTCAAGTTATAAGTATCGCGAATCTTAATTATTTCCATTAATTTGTTACTAAGAATTGTTTTTATGCCATACATTGTTAATATGCTTCAGGATAAGACAATATCATTTGCCAAGAATGGTAAAAATCTCGGGACTGCCTTCAAATTGACTGCAGATCAAATCAAGAAGCCCCTTTTCCCTTCAGTTTCCACAAAGAACATCAAATTTTTGGTAAATTACAAATTTTCTGTTACCAAATTAAACTGATTTTTCCACATCCAAATTGTGTGGTTTGAAAATTGTATTTCGCCTTGCTGGTTCTGTTACGATTTATGTTCCTATCATTATGTTGCAACAAGTTACAAGTCCTACTTTGACTATACTTCTTTTCAGCTCAACTTTGGACAACAACCCACCAAACAACCACTGCTTGACGGATACAATATGATCGCCTTTACCCCTGCCAACCAGATACACCCATGTATAGCCGGTCCAGCCACCCTCGCTGAAGCAGAATTCATCATGATGGTGGGACTTCCGGCAGCCGGAAAGAGCACTTGGTGCGAAAGTCACGCCGCTGCGCACCCTGATAAGCGATACAACATCCTTGGTACCAACTTGATCATGGAGAAGATGAAGATTACCGGTCTTGCTCGGAAGCGGAACTACCATGGTCGCTGGGAGGAGCTGATCAAAAAAGCAACCGGTATTCTCAACACTTTGTTCAAAGTAGTGGAGCAAAAGCTGGAGAGGTTTCCCAGGAATATTATTTTGGATCAGACAAACGTTTATGAAAGTGCCAGACGGAGAAAACTCCGAAATTTCTCCACTTTCGGCCGAAAAGTGGCTGTTGTGATTGTGAATAGTGGGGAAGAACTAATCAAGAGAAACGCTAAGCGTGAAAAAGAAGAAGGGAAATTTGTTCCGGAAAGTGCTGTGATGGAAATGAAAGCAAACTTCCGAACTCCAGTTTTATCGGAAGGGCTCACCGAGATCCAGTTCATAGAAATGGACGAGGGTGCTGCAAAAAAGCAAATTGACGATTTTCAAATTGAAGGAAAGAAGTACAAAGATCGGGACAGTAGGCGATCAGAAACTGAAAGGTCCGCAAAACCTGGTGAAAAGAGAATGCCAGAGAAGCCCCCTTTCGAAGACAAACTGAACAAACGTGTCAAGCCGGATAACGAACCCTCCAGATCTGACGGAGGTCGACAACAGAGGAGTTCTTCGCGCGACGGCGATCGTTCTAGGTCTGGTCCTGATAGATCCAGCCGGCCCTTCGATAACAGGAGAAGAGACAGCGACAGAAGGGACGACGATCGTCGGGACGACAGAGATAGAAGAGGTGGAGGAGGAGGACCCCGTGGTGGAATGTCTGGAGATAGGAGGGACAGCGATCGGAGGAGAAGCCCCGATAGGGGCAGATCTGGGGACCGGGGTGGTCGCGGAGATCAGAGCGGCCGGTTCGATAGACGAAACGATAGGGACGACAGAGACAACCATCGGGGTAGAGATAATAGGAGGGGAGGAGACGATAGGAGAAGTGGAGAGGACAGGAGAGGTGGTGACGACAGATTTGGGGGTAGGGATTCTGATGTTAGGGACGGTAGTTTCAACAGGGACAGAGGTGGTTTCAGAGGAGGAAATAGCAGAGGTTATTTGAATATTTTTGTTTTATGTTTAGCATTTAATTTTGCTGCACTTTTGACAGCATTTTTGTTCTGATGTAGTATTTAGTAACTAGTAAGCTAGATTTGATACATCTTTACATCACATGGTTATAATGAAATAAATGTAAAATTGATAATCTCTCAGGACGTGACTTTGGTCGTGGTGATGCTCGCGGAGGCCGTGACGATCGCGATCGGCCAGATTTTGGTGGAAACCAAAATAACAACCAGTCTCGATGGAGTGACCGCAACCAACCTCCAGCTCCCTCCCACGGACAAGACAACAGACAAGGTGGCTGGAGCCAGAGCAACCCAGACCAACAGTCCAACAATCAGTATGGTGGTCCGCCGAATATCCAGCCTGGTGGTCCAAGAGGATATCCTTTCGGGGGAAACAACAATAATTCCTTTAACAAACCAGAAATAAAACCCGAGCCTATGGATATAGGTAACTCCGCTGGGAATCAATATCCTCCAAACAACAATCGAAATTTTCCTCCTGTGAAACAAGAACCGCGGATGAACAACGTCTCGCTGCAGAACAACAAAAGTTTTGGTTCCACTATGACGGACTACAACACCCCGGAGACCAAGCAGTACGGGGTTTCCCAGGACCACAATGCCAGCTACTCTAACAACGACAACTACGGTCAGCAGGGTGGCTATCAACAAAGATCAAACAGATATGGTGATCAGGGGACTAGTAGCGGGGGTCAGCAATACGGCTCATTAAACAATGACAAAACCTACAAAAACCAGCATTTGGACGGTTATAATCAATCGGGCGGGTTCAATAATCAACTGTCCCAAGGATTCAACCAGCAATCGAAAGGTGATACAGGAGGTTGGAACCAAGGAGGTGGTCCTGGTGGCAAATTCAAGCAGCCCGACTCTAACAGGGGTGGATCTGGTCAGAGTCAGCCTGGAAGCTATGATCTCAGTAACCTAAGTAGTCGTTTCGGACAACAAGTACAGTCTTCCCAAGGTAATAGCGGAGGTTCTGCTGGGTATGATAAGGGTAGAAACAGCGGCTTTGGCCCCACCTCAGACAGATCTTCAGAATTTGGAACTTCAAAGCAGTACCCTCAACCCCAGCAAGCCCCCATCTACGATTCTGGTCAGTACGATGGTCAGTCATATGGTCAAGCTGATCAGAAATCCGGTTACGGGGGCATTAACCAACGACAAAGTCACAGTTATAGTGATAATCAACGACTTGGATATGACGATAACGCACGACAAGGGTATGGTGACAGTAATCGTAAGAGTTTTGGAGACAGCCACAGCTCAAGTTTCGGTCGAGGTCATGAAGATAGCAAAAAACAAAAACTCGATAGTCAAAGAGGATCTAGCTATGGTGAAAATCAGTTGCAAGGCTCTGGTGATTTCCCAAGACAGAGCTATGGTCAGGGAGATACGCAAACTCAGGGCTATGGAAGTACTCCTAGCCAGAGTTACGGAGATACCTCCCGAAAAAGCTATGGAGATGGTTTAAGAAAAGGTTACGGAAATTCTTCTTCACAGCCAAACTTGAATGACAATAGCTCCCGACAAGGTTTTGGGGGTTCTCAGGCCCGTCAAAGTTTTGGTGAGACCCAGCGTCCCAGCTATGGTGATCCTCAGAGACAGAGCAATGGAAACAGCTATACTCAAGCTTACGGAGAGGGAGGGAGGGAGGGTTTCCCAAAAAGGGAAGAACCCAGATCTGGCTCTTTTGGCGAAAATCAGCCGGCTTATCAGTCCTACAACACAGCGTTACCATCAAGTGAGTTCCTTGCTTTATCCGTTTATCAAATTTGCATTATTTTGAATGGAACTTAGAGGATCTTGTTGTATGTAAAATTTAATCACCTGCGTTCGCCTTGATGTAAATTTTAGACCACCTTTTCTTATTCAGCTAATCCCGTCCCCCCGGACTTGAAAGAGAGCGTATCACAGATTTTCCAGAACTACGGCAGTAAGTGCACAATGTATATTTTTTGGTATACTAGACTTACACATTCGATTTGTCAGGGCAACGTATTGTGGTCGAGATTGATCCCTCTGACAGGGAAATGACTTGTGAAACAAATTATGCTTAAAATCGTAAGGGTGGTGGGCTCGGAGATGTTGCCAATTAAACTAAATTCCGATTTTCTTGGTTTGAAATTTTATTTGGTAAAAATCGAAATTTGGATGATACCATCCCCCTCATGACATGTTTAACTGAATCATCACTATGCTATGGAATTGTGTATTATGTAACCTCATATCAGTTTAAAAGCTATCAGCCTTTTATAAGCTATCTGACTTTTTATCTGTAGTAATTTTCGTTCCCTACAATGTTGATTTCACCTATTCCCCAGGCCAGCTCAATGCAGTGGGAGCTAGATCTGCTAGCCAGGAATCAGATCACGGTATACAGCGATACACCAGTAAGCAACCTCAAGGGACTGAACTAAGTTACGGGACCCACCAATCTTATGGGGCCCAACAGTACTCCAATACCCCTGCTGTACAACAGTACACTGCTGCTCCCAATTCTAGTCAGGTAATGTTCATTCTATTGGGTGCACCATGAGCAACGCAGGAGATGTAGCTGGTGTTGCCCATAAAAGTAGAAATAGGAAATGTAGCTTGTGTTGCTAATAAAATGAGAAGTAGCTGATGTTGCTAATAAAAGTAGAAGTAGCTGGTGTTGCTAATAAAAGTAGAAGTAGCTGGTGTTGCTAATAAAAGTAGAAGTAGAAGGTGTAGCTGGTGTTGCTAATAAAAGTAGAAGTAGCTGGTGTTGCTAATGAAAGTAGAAGTAGCTGGTGTTGCTAATAAAGGTATATGCAGCTGGTATTACAAACCAAAGTAGATGTGACCTCTGCTTTATTCTTTACAGCCTGTGCGCAGTGGCGTAACGTAGTAGGTCTAGCCAATATGGCGCCCCTCGGCGATGAAAATGCGCCCCTAATTGGCGCCCCTGGTGTAAGGGCTTACTTGAAGCAATTTGTGAAAAAATGGCCGAAAAATCTAAATAAATAGTGAAGTTCTTAAACCAAACACGCGATTTTGCTAGTCGCGCAGTTAATCTTGCAAAATTGTCCCATATTTTTATGACGATTTGGCGCCCCCTGATGACGGCGCCCCCCGGCGTAGCCGGGGTGGCCGGGGCATCGTTACGCCGCTGCCTGTGCGGAACCGTTGTTGTTTAAAAGAAAACATAGTCGGCATGCTAGTGTTTGCCACAAGCGTGTGAAGTTGCCTCGCTACAAGAATAATATCGAATACGAAACACAACTTAAAATTTGTTCACTCCGATTTATTCCTTCGATTCGAAATTGTGGTATTCGAAGGAAAAGAAGGACGGTCGCCTTGCCAGCTGTAAATTACAGTTTTGGTAAATTAGATCACCTCTTTTTGGTTTTAATTTTGGGAGGGGCTCATCCACTTTGGGCCCTCTATATCGCCTATTTCAAAGTTCTCGTGTTTGTTTAAGTTAAAGTTTAACGTGCGATGCGCTTGTAGAATTTCTTCGCCAGGCCAGTAATGCTTGAGAGCGCGTGATGGCCACGACAGTAGGTTATTAACCTACAACTGCAAGCGAGAGTTTTGGCATGATGCTCGTAGGTGAACGTTATTTGAAATTGAGATGCTAAGATTCCTGAAAGTGAATACATTCTTCTCATCTGCAGTATATCCAGTTTCTGTATTATATCTGCATTATATCCAGTTCCCAATATCAATTACAATACTATATTTCTGCCGTCTTTTGCTTAACCATGTTGCGAGATCAGGTCAGTACACGGTCCGCTGTAAATTAAGTTAGGACTAAGGATGACAATTGCATATCAATTAGACAAGAAAAACAAATCTCTTATCTTAATTATTTTAATTGTAAACACATGAATTTGATTTCGAAATCAGTTAGCTACTAATAGAGAAATTGGTAGCGATTTGCCCAGCGATTGCTGCGCTATGCTTCGTGGTAGTTTCGTTAGAAAAGAGAAACATACAGTTACTGATAATGATAAGTATGATTGTTAATGTTATTGTAGCAGGGGTTTTAGTGTAATCTTAAGTGTAAATCATTAAGTGTAAATCATTAAGTGTAAATTAATAAGTGTTAACATCAATTAAGTTCTACTAGGAATACAAAGTGAGTATTTTCAATAATGAGACAATCTATTCAGGGACAGAGAGGAGGAGAGCAGAGCGGATACCAGCAGTACCCCGCCCAGATTCAGTACCAAAGTTATCCTGGCTATCAGTAGCCAGACTTCCACATAACTTGCCTCATTTGAAGAATTTCATTGACAGACAAAAATAAATATTTAATTTTTATACGTTTACTTGGAAGTTCAAAGTTTTAGCATTGGTTTTAACTTCGATATAGCAATCTGTAGTGCCAGTACATACCCTCAAAATTCTTTGTTGGTTAATTAACTTTTGCATGAGTGAATCCTTCCTTAGTAACTTTTATGAGTTAGCTGTCGCAGTGGACCATTTTTCTCAATCTCATTTTGCTAAAGTTAATGATTAGCTTAATAACGTTTAACATTTTGTCATGCAACAACATGCTAAATTATTTGGCTACAAATACAATTCTTGTCTTTTGCCCTAGGGCGCGTTTAAGTTTAATATTTAACATTTTTTTGGCACAAGGTCGAGGGGAAATGTCTCCATTTGCTAATGTTATATTGATACATTCCTATTCTGAAATTAGATTTTGACAGATTTCAATCGGTCATGGGTCAACATTTAATTTTACATGATCGTATTTGTTCACGAACTTTTAAATGATGCAGAGTGCCATTGTATTATTTAATCTTCTTAACGCTTAAACCAAGGGTGCTTTATATTAATAATAATAGTGATTGTTATCCAATACACCCAACACCATTGCTTCTTCTGTCAAATAGGGGTCGTTCAACTTCACTTTTCCATATACCATATTTTTCGCGGTGATAGTGATACCCGACTCTCGCAGCCCAAAGCTGCGAACGGTAGACGGATATAATCTTGACAAGATTATTTTACTTTTAGTCTACCGTTCAGCTGAACGGGTATCACCGTGATTAACGGGCGATGCGCGTCCAGAATTTCTTCGTCTAGAATTTCTTCGGCAGGCCAGAAATGCAAATGCGCAATAGCACGTGATGGCCGCGACAGTTGGTTTACCTGTGGACCTAAGGCTAATTGTTGCTTTACGATCGCGTCTGAGGGAAACGTAGACAGAGCGGCTCTGTCAGAGCCATACAGCTACGCAGCGCCCGGTCGCGGTAACAGTATGTTTTCAACCTACACCACCGCGACAAATATAATCAATAATTGATAATCTCATCAAATACCATATTGCATATACATTATACGTTCCCTCCCCGTGGCGAGCTTACAGTTACAGCTGACGTCCAACGTCGCTGGTCGCGTTGTCACTTGTTCACCTAACCAGGTGCTTACGCGCGCGGTTGACGATCAGATGATATTGATATCAGTCTAACTTTCTAATTGACGTTGTAGGTTGATAACCTACTGTCGCGGCCATCACGCGCTGTCCACTGTCACGCATTTCTGGCCTGGCGAAGAAATTCTAGACGCGCATCGCCCGTTAAAATTGACGAGATTATATCCGTCTAACGTTCTAACGAAACGTTAGCTTTAGCTGCGTGAGTCGGGTATTACCGCGACAAACTAGACTTTCTAACAAAACGTTCGCGTTCTGGCTCTCACCAGGAGAGCAACAAACTGCAACACTTCGACGCGCGCGCGGATGCGACGCGCGCGATTCAAAAGGGCCTTGGTTAGAGCAAGCAGGTTGGGCAACGTCTGACAATGCTGAAGTCATATAGCATATAGGCCTTGATAAAATTATATATTGTGACGCGGCCCTTTTGAAAAAAATTTTGGCCGCGGGGCCACGCCGCCGCGCGCTTCGCGCGCGCCCGAGGCTGCCACTCCGTCGCGTCTTCCGTTTTAAAAAACGGTTCTTGTTTACCTTTGAACTGCGAGATTTGGGTATCACCACGACAATATAGGCCACCAACCATCTGTCATGTCGAAGTTGAGGGCAGGGGGAACTAAAACGAGTTTTTATCAGATACAAAGCAAAATTGTAGTTGTGTAATTTAATTTAACACTTTTTGAATAGCTCGTTGCAGTGCAGCAATGGTAGAAATAAAGGTTATGCAGCAGTGGTAGTAATAAAATTAATACGCAGTCTGATTGCTAATGTGTAATTAAACAATAATTATATCACATCATTTATATTTTATCGTCCCTTATAAAGTAATCCACTAGTGATTACGTTGTTTGTTGTCCTTCTAAATGAGTTCTTTCATTTGATTCACGAGTTTGTTATTTTCATTAAGTTCATGAGCTGCTGTTTGTTGTGGGCTTCTTTCGGGAGCCAAATAACCTTTTTATATCTATCGCTTGTTTTCAACTTATGAGCTTTTTTAAAACTGTTTCAACGTCAGCTGCTGTTCAAATTCAAAATTCAACTTTTAATATTATACTATGATTTTTGACGAGATTATATCCGTCTCCCGTTGACCGTTCTTTGGCTGCGTGAGTCGTGTATCACCGCGACAATATGATTTTATTGATTTATAAAATTCTTTACGTAGTGAAATTGCTGTATTAATATGCAATATATTTTTAATTTCTACTTTATCGGCCTAGTTCTGTCCGATCTCCACTCCCCATCCAGGTGAAGTGTTGTACATCGACATACACAGACTCAAGTTGATCACAGATTGCTGTAAAAGTCTTTCTAGTCTTATCTAACCTAATGGGCGATGCACGTCTAGAATCTCTTTGAAAATTTCTGTGGCTAGGCCAAAAATGCGTGAGAGCTCGTGATGACCGTGACAGTAGGTTATCAACTTTGTTGTCGTCCTGAACTCCATAAACTATCCGATTTGTGACAGTTCCTCCTCTTTATTGACTGTATTAATGGCCTCCTCGATTCCTTCACAGACTTGGCTGTGAGCTGTTGTGTCTGTTTATTGCTTTTTTGACAACATCTGCCTTACTGATCATTTCATTCTGGGTTGGTGGTGTAGTGGAATCTACCCCGACTTTCTATTCTAGAGATTGGGGGTCCTAGACGAAGGGCATTTGCCTATGCAATTCTCTTTGGTTGACTCAGTCGAAGGACCAGGAAATTTATTGAGGGTTAAAAATGGGTGAGAGCGCGTGATGACCGTAACAGTAGGTTATCAACTTTGTTGTCGTCCTGCACTCCATAAACTATCCGATTTGTGACAGTTCCTCCTCTTTATTGACTGTATTAATGACCTCCTCGATTCCTTCACAGACTTGGCTGTGAGCTGTTGTGTCTGTTAATTGCTTTTTTGACAATATCTGCCTTACTGATCATTTCATTATGGGTTGGTGGTGTAGTGGAATCTACCCCAACTTTCTATTCTAGAGATTGGGGGTCCTAGACGAAGGGCATTTGCCTATGCAATTCTCTTTGGTTGACTCAGTCGAAGGACCAGGAAATTTATTGAGGGTTAAATGAGGAGGGTATCTGTTAAAAGATTGAGAATCTTCCAGGAACCCCTTCAGAATAATAGTGAAAGCTTGGGTACAGGTGTAACAAATTTTGTATTTTTTTATTACCAAATAATTGTGCAGTTTTATTAACAGTGCCTTTAAGGCTTAAAGGCCCCCAGATCAAATTTTAACACCACCTATCACATCAACCCCGATTAGATCTACACAACATGTAGTTTTTTCATGCTGCGATCTTTTGTTCATGTTCATGTAAAGTCACAGACGGTTCAACCCCACACATCCTCAGCAACACAAGTTTGGTTTCCACACCAACTTGGTGTAATATTGGAGGGACCAGAATGCTGGCCAAATTAAGTATTAAGATCATCTATTTTGCTAAATTTGAGGGTATTTGGACTTTTTTCTATTGATAGCTCTTTAATGATGCTATCAAGATAAGCTTTCTCAGATATCATTGCTGCTACAATATACCCACTTGAATGTTAAAAAATTGCATCCAAAGCATTCACAAAGTCAGTTATGGGCCATAATTGAGGTTAAAAATTTTCCCAAAGTGCTCAAAAAATAGGTGGTAAAAATTGATTATCCTCAATATCTTCTCCAGTGAATTTCAGAGTTATTTGGAAGTGAGTCCAACCAACGTAAGTATATGGTCAAAGTCTAAAAACATCAAAATAAATTTCAAAAATTATCCTTACTGACTTGGGTAAAGATTCAAAGTGTGGCAAGGTCCCCAGGGGCCAGGTAGATATGAGAATAGACATTTTTTGGAGTAGTTAAAGTTGTTAACCCTCAATTTTGACTCATTCACATCAACTCTATGATTGCCCTGCTATTACAACTTCTTCTATCTAAATTTTCATATGATAACACTTACCAAACTGACAATTCATTTAACAAATTTTATCTCTTAGAATAATTTTGAAAAACACTGGCCACACCTGTAATCAGCTATGAGTGTTGATTCTCCCTTCTGGTGTTGCTATCCCAACTGTTACAGCATTGAATAGACAGGCATATAAATAAATATTATAAATATTGTAAATATTTTTGACTCTAGCATGCCCAGTTACAAGGGTTTATTATTACAATTTACTTAATCAAATAAAATTTATCTTGTATTATGTGATTAATCCCAGTTTACATCAGAAAGGTGTCAAAAGGTTTCTTCCTCAAAGATAACAAGCTGTCCAATTTATGAGCAAAAAATGAGGTTATCCCCAAATTTCTCACATAAAAAAGAGTAAATCCTCAATAACCTCACTTTGGAAGTTATGGTAAAGGTTTTCCTGGATGATCCACCGATATGAACAGCTATGGAGTATTTTAACCTCAAAAAATCAACAAAACAGAAAGATAGATAATTTTCTGAAAATAGGCTAAATATGAATGTCACAAATTGGGACCATTTAAGCTGCTATTGATGTAAAATATTGTGCTGGCTGGATTAGCTATGCCTATGAGCACTCCACAGTGAACACAGTCAGATATGTTGGCCATCTCAATCAATGCTACAAAAGTAAAGGTATTAAGATATCATCGCCCTGAGGGCTGAGAATAATGGCCAGACAGTGCAATAAGCCAACTGACTGTTCTCCTCTTGAGAGTCCTTCCCTAAGTTTCAGCTGAGATGTCAAGACACTTTCAAGAAGGCTCATATCAGCCTGTCACTGCAAAAACCTTGTGATTGGTATCAGACATGAAGGTGTAAATGGTGTTTTTGAGGGTATCATTTCCCTGTTCAGTGCCTTGGTGTTTGATTAAAGTTATCAGCACATGACCACTTTATGGTTTACTTGAGAATGACTATGCCATTCTCCAGACTAATCGGTTCAGTAACCAGTTGGCCCAGAAACACATCTGTTGGATGATGTGGTTTTTAAGATGAGTGTGTTAGCCCACAGCCAAACTCAAAGCTGGCTGTAATTCCTGCCCAACACCATGGGGAGGTGCATTCAAGTTGGGCTGTCAAACTCTCACTGTTTTGACAGAAGAATGTCCCCCAATTTGTACACTATTTTAGGCCATTTTGGTTCCTTAAAGACCATAAAAGGCCCTTAAAGGGGTCAGACAGAATTTTCGCTTAGCCTATTACATCAAACTCGATGGGATCTACAAAACAAGTGATTTTCCTGTCTCTGTCTCTTTCCACACACTCTAAAAAGTTTACCTCTAAAAAACTTTGGATCATATGGTTGAGGGGCTGAAGGTCATTAACCACACTTCATGAGTTTATTATATATGGGGGTAAATATTTATGAAACTTGACCAAATTTTTGATAGTTAATCGATAGTCAGGTGTCTTTTCTGGGATGCATATTCTAAAAATGCTAAAGATAAAAACATGCTTAGGATTCATGTCGGAGTCACGTGAGTACTCTAAACGAGAAAGGAAAAGAAGAGGGGTAGACCTCTCTGCTATAGAGAAGCTCAAACAAGCACGAAGTGGCCAAGCAAAAGCAATTGACAACATAAAGGTTTGAATAATTTGGACCAAGATCTGGAATTCTGGTGGTCTGATAATTTATTGTCACTTTGAATTTTCTTAAAATACCAAATTATACAGGTTCCAAAACTCTCTAAGGTACATTCATTTAATAGCTCCCCCTTGACAGCTCACTTCTTATTTTATATTGCTTCTTTTCAATTTTGATGTAAAATATTTTCGTTTTAGGATGAAGAAGCTGTTTATGACTATGTGACTGAAGACCAATATGCTGACATTGTCAATGCTCGCTTACAAGATGAATGGGTAGTTGGTGACATTAAAGGAAGTGGCTATGATGATACTGGTAAACACTAAAAATTGTTTCATTTTTTTTCAACAGACAAAAAACTAGAGAAATTACTGGTTCAGTAGTCAATAGTTTGATAATTTATAGTTTAGTTATTAGTAGTTTATCATATAGTAATGATTTAACAAAAGAGTTTAGTGGATGCCAATTGTCAATTCTAAGATCGATTATCTGAGCCTTTAATAATGTACCACAAATTAGTAGGCTTACATCATAACTTGGGAGCTTTTCTTCCAAGTTCAACACTTTTCAATCACACACTGTAATATGCTATGTACTTACTTCTTTTATGCAACATGATACTAATACAGGTTGCTTCATGGTTGCTGATGCCTAATTAATAAACTAGTAGCTGTAATTGTGTAAGGACTAGGGAATAGACACACTACAATGTTTTGTAAATTGTTTGTCCATATTACAGGTAGGGAGATATTTGATGAGGAGCAGGAAGATTGGGCTGACAGCGTTTCTAGTGCTTCAGGGAGCAAGAAAAGAAAAAAGCCATCACACGTTAAAGCACCAGCAAATGGTGGAATTGCTCAGTTCTTAACAAAAGGGAAAAATAAACCTCAGGCCGAAACAAAAACTTTAGGTATGTGTTTAAACATTATTTTTGTTTGGGAGGAAATCAGTCACTATTAAATTTGATATTTTATCGACCATTATACATTTATTTCATGCACTAGACACTTTCACAGTAACAAATAGGGCTTGTTAAAGTTTGATAGCACAAAATTAAATGCCGTGACGCACCAGTGATGTTTTAAGAAAATTCTATGTAAACAGGAACTGATGCTCTACTGGATGAGTTACTGACATCATTAGACAAACCGAACATTACTGCTGCGGTGTCAGAACCCCCAAAAGCAAGTAGGACCATCAAACAGAATTCTTCAAGCAGCCAGAGTTTCTCTCATAGCTCCAAACCTACTATCAAGCCTGCCCCGACCCGGTAAGTCTGTGATTTGTTTGAGATTTAAAAGTACAAATGCATAGATCGTCCTACATCCCCTTCGAAATTTTGTAATATTTTGCTGATGAGTATTTCATTATCTAATGTATAGCTTTTATCAACAGTTTTGTTAATTATTTTATCAATTTTGTTGGTTTGAATCTTAAAACTCCACAACATTCAGGATTTTGCAGAAAAAGACCTTGGCAAATAATATTCCAAAATCTAACAAAGAAGAAGTAAGCATTCCATTCAAAGAGGATCCTGACCCTGTCCCCAATGTCGACGAAGATTCTATGGATATTCCAATGGACGAAATTGATGAAGCTATGCTCCAACAAGCCGATTTGATCGTCAAAAAAGAGGTTCAAGAAGTTGCAGCAAAAAACGTCGAGGTCAAGAAAGAGCCTATTGAACAGAAACCTCCAGCAGATTGGTCCATGCCGATGTTCGTTGATGAGCCCAAGTCTTCTGTCGATGTAGCTTTTGACAAAGGAACTTGTCCAATGGTTACAGTAGATGAACAAGAAATGTTTAAAATGTACTATTTTGACCTATATGAGAATAGTTACAACAACCCTGGCACTGTTTACCTTTTTGGTAAGGTTGAGGTGAGTGAGGGAAAATACACCAGCGCATGTGTTACTGTGAAGAACATTCCGAGAACCATATTTATACTGCCACGTGACACTCACTCAGACACTGGAGAAGAAGTGAAGATGCTTGATGTTTACAAAGAGTTCAACGATATTGTTGCTCCTAAGTTTAAGATCAGCAAGTTTCAGTCGAAGCCTTCGTCTAAGAAGTTTGCGTGGAATGTTCGTGGTCTTGATGTTCCTTATGAAAGTGAGTACTTGGAAGTAAGGTATTCGTCTGAATTCGGAGCTCTACCATTCAATTTGGAGGGCAAAACTTTCTCCCGAATATTCGGCACAACGCAAACAGCACAGGAACTCCTCATTTTACAGAACAAATTAAAAGGTCCTTCTTGGATTCTTGCTAAAAATTGTGCAACACCACGGCTTCAAAGCACCTGGGCTACCTATGAAGTGTGCATAGAAAAGATGAGTGACCTCCTTCAATGGAAGGAGGAATTACCTCCTCCACCTCTGTCTTGTGTTTCTTTAAGTCTTAGAACCATGATAAACCCCAAAACGAATGCAAACGAAATTATTTCCATTGGAGCATTGGTTCAGTCACAATTTCATATAGACAAAGCTTCTCCAAGTCAACATTACTCCCATCATCTTGCAGCCATAACTTTGCCAAATAACCAAGTGTATCCTTATGATTTTGAGAGTGCTGTCAAGTCAACGTCAACTAATATTGAAGTTTTTAAATCCGAGCGGTCCATGCTGGGATGGTTCATTGCTCGACTCCAAAAGCTGGACCCGGATGTCATTATCGGATATGACAGTACTTTTGATATTGATGTGCTTCTTCACCGGCTTGTGGCTGTCAAGGTTCCTCATTGGTCCAGGATATCAAGGTTTAAACGGACAACATTGCCCAAATCTTTTGGAAGTTCAGGTCTGGTCGGAGTTGGTGTACTTGCTGGTCGATTAGTGGCCGACACAAAAATCTCTTGTAAGGAGCTCATCAGATTGAGAAAGTACGATCTTACAGAATTCGCTAAAATAATTCTCCACGAAACGAGAGAAGAGTTCACCCCTGACCAAACTTCATCCATGTTCGATACATCCAAAAATCTCCTTCATGCCATACACCACAATCTAAACGATGCGAGCTTCAATCTAAAGATCATGTTCGAGCTGATGGCACTACCTCTGAGTCACCAGATCACAAAACTTTGTGGCAACATTTGGCAGAGAACTTTACTGGGAGGTAGAGCTGAAAGAAACGAATATCTGCTGCTTCATGCTTTCAACGACCAGGAATTTATTGTTCCTGATAAAAAGAGCTCCAAAATGAAGGCAGCAGAAGAGGGAGAGGGGAGTAAGAAGAAAGACACGTATTCAGGTGGGCTAGTTTTGGAACCCAAAAAAGGGTTTTACGACACCTACATCCTTTTGCTTGACTTCAACAGTTTGTACCCGTCTATTATACAGGAGTACAATGTCTGCTTCACTACAGTTGATGCCTCTTCTGTCAACAGTGATGGAATCGCTGAAGTTCCTAGTACAGATTTAGAGCCTGGTATTCTGCCGATTGAAATTAGAAAGTTGGTCGAACGCAGGAAGGATGTTAAGAGTCTGTTGAAGAAGGAAACCCCAGGATCTGATAAGTACCTGCAGTATGACATCCGACAGAAAGCTCTCAAACTAACAGCTAACTCTATGTATGGTTGTCTTGGATTTAGTAACTCAAGGTTCTATGCAAAAGCCCTGGCGGCACTTGTCACATCAAAGGGCCGGGAAGCGTTGTTGGCCGCAAAAAATTTGGTAGAGAGCTCCATGAGACTGGAGGTCGTTTATGGTGACACCGACTCAATCATGATAAACACTCACTCTACCGAGATCCAGGAAGTTATGCAGCTCGGAAGGAGGGTCAAAGCTGAGGTCAACAAAATGTACCGTCTTCTCGAAATCGACATTGACGGGGTTTTCAAGTCTATGCTGTTGCTGAAAAAGAAGAAATATGCTGCCATTTCCTTGCAGGTTCAAGCTGATGGGAATTTTAGAGAGGAACGTGAACTTAAAGGTTCGTAATTTCATTTAAAACTTTCCAGCTCTTTTTCTCCTTCACCATTTAGCAAAATACTTTTAATTTCTATCAGTAGGTATTTATACATTTTCATAAAATATTCTCCTAACCACATAGGGCTTGACATAGTGCGGCGTGATTGGAGCGAGCTTGCCAAGGACGCTGGAAACTTTGTTCTGGATTGCATTTTGTCAAACAAGAAACGAGACACGGTCTTGGAGGAAATACATTCTTATCTTACCGGTATGAAGTTATAGAGTGGATAAAATAGATATTTATACGTTTCGATAAAATTTCAGATACCTAGTTCGAGTGGCAAATTTTCGTTTGGGTTTCCTTCAGTACATTCTTTTATTTCAAGATTCACTTCCCTCTGAGTAAGTAGTTTGACAATTTTTCTATATTCGAGGTTTGTTTAAATGACAATAAATCTTAAATAAAACTCTCCGCCAGATATAGGGAAGCAAGTAAACGAAGGACAAATACCTCTGCAGAAGTTTGTTATCCACAAAAGCCTCACCAAATCTCCGTCCGACTATCCTGACAAAAAGTCACAGCCTCATGTTCAGGTGCCTCACCATACAGCTCAGCGATCAGAGTCTTCCACAATTTACATCTGCAATGACTAGTTTTAGTTTTACAGTCATAAAATCCCAGTTCTGGTTGATTGCAAATCTGTACTACTGTAAACTAATGCTACTATAAACTAATGCTATATTAACCGTTGCGTATCCACTTATTATCAACATGAATTTATCACTGTGTAACAATCATCATTATGTTTCCCACTCATTATAAACATGGTTTTATAACGGTGTAACAATTAATTTTCCCTAATAGTTTGTTCACCTTACACTGTGTAAACTTGCAGGTCGCTCTGAGGATGATATCAGAAGGGAAGCGCGTGGTATCAGGGGATGTGGTGGAGTACGTTATCTGCGAGGACGGGACTGCTACTGCCCCCACTCAGAGAGCGTACCATCCCTCTGAATTAAACAGCCAGCCTGGTCGGTTCTTTTTTTAGTCTTGTCTTTATGTTTATTTTCAATCATCTGTTTGTGCTGTTACTTCTTAGTAAGCAGCAGTAGATATGACCTCCTAAGTTATCAACATTTGCGCCAGAGACAAGGCGAGGATTGTTTGTGGGAGCGGGATTCTACTTTCCTGATTAAAATTTTGTTAGATAATAATCTTTTGTTTGAACATGTCAGATACGCTAAAGATAGACAAGCATTACTATCTATCGTCTCAACTACATCCAGTTGTCTCAAGGCTTTGCAACCCTATAGAAGGTATGTCAATTTAAAAACTACTACCCAGATTTGTTATTGAACCGTTTATCTCCCGTTTTTGTCCCCGAGGTGTATGGAACTATACACCTCCATGATTTGGTAGTGAACAAAAAGAGAGCTATGTTCCAGGTACCGACGTGGCCCTGATAGCGGAATGTTTGGGACTGGATCCTGCCGGCTACAAGAGAACTCTAGCTGCGGACGAGAACAGTTCTACCTCATGTGTGGTTCTCAAGGAACAGGTGTGTCTTAATCACACTGTGTTAACTTACTCTGTAAAATTTGGACAAACTCTGCTAACGGACTGTAATTACACTGTGTTAACTTACTCTGTAAAACTTGGACAAACTCTGCTAACGGACTGTAATCACAGTGTGTTAACTTACTCTGTAAAACTTGGACAAACTCTGCTAACGGACTGTAATCACACTGTGTTAACTTACTCTGTAAAACTTGAACAAACTCTGCTAACGGACTGTAATATTAGTAAAAATCAAATTTTAGTCAGACGATTGGAAAATTTACAGCCAGTTTAAAAAAAGTTCAAAAAAGTTCTTTTAAAGTTGAAAATATATAACTACACCAAATCTACTGAGTATTTTGAATAACTAAATTTAATGCGTTTAACCGAAGATACCTGCTTTACTCTATCTCTATTCTCTACCCTACACTGCCCAGGACCGTTACAAGGACTGCGCTCCACTGACTCTACCTTGTCAACACTGTTCTAGTACCCTCACCATCAAGACCCTCTGTGACATGACATCCTCCCCTCCTCGACCCTCTTTCTCTTGCGACAGTTGCAGCAAGTCTCTCGGCTCTCATTACATCTCTAACAAGCTCCTTCTTAATGCTAGATCGTGAGATTATTTACTTTACCTTTCGGCTGTTTTGTCCGCCTGTTCCGAAGTTTTGAGCACAGTTCATTTCTTATTCTTTAAGTTCAAGACTTACTTTAATTACCGTTATAATGAAACAACAAAAATAAAAACATGTTGTTATGGCCTAGGAGTCGTGACTCACCTTGAACAATTCAAGTGTATTCAGGAGTATTACCTTAAACCTTGAACAATTCAGGTGTATTCAGAAGTATTACCTTGAACCTTGTACAATTCAGGTGTATTCAGAAGTACTTACTTGAACATTGTACAATTCAGGTGTATTCAGAAGTACTTACTTGAACATTGTACAATTCAGGTGTATTCAGAAGTACTTACTTGAACATTGAACAATTCAGGTGTATTCAGAAGTACTTACTTGAACCTTGTACAATTCAGGTGTATTCAGAAGTACTTACTTGAACCTTGTACAATTCAGGTGTATTC
>JH153954.1:134080-145120 GCA_000226015.1 Mnemiopsis leidyi | reverse complement strand
TATTTTCCTGAGTGGAAAGCGGTCGGCTATTTCAGAGACACTTGCATAGTAGCAGTTAAAGAATCGTCCTCTCCTGTTGAACCACATTGGACACTGCCCAATAAAGTGGTTCATGGTTTCCTCCTCCATGGAGCAGTGAGGACATATCTTAGAAATGCTCTTTGGTTTGTACTTATTAAGGTGGTAGTTCAGCTCACAGTGACCCGTAAGATACTGTGTAGCTGCCCTATGGAAGTCAGTCAGTCAGTCAATTAATCAGTCAGTCAGTCAGTCAGTCAGTCATGTTGATTCATTTCTGTTTGCTGGTTACGCATATTTTTCAGGGGAAATGTCAGCTACACAATAAATGAGGTGGCCCTCTTCAACCAACTCTCCTTTTATCTATCTCTCGTCGACTTCAAGTAAGTTTTACTGTCATTTCAACTTTCATATTCCAGATTAAGGTAGTACTTCAAACTAGTAAGTAGAGACGGTCAAGATTTACTCAGTAAATGGCATCTAGACTGCTCTTAAATCACATGTCCTCAATTCAACTTCGGAATTAACCGATTTCTCATGATAATGAAAACTTTCAGGACGTTTGCCGGGAAGTTTTCCAAACAATCGCCCCAACTAGACAGCTTGATGTACTTAGAAAACGTCCTAGAAACTCCCTACCGCACTCTAAAGAAACTGCTGGATCGCAACGCCTACTCCCAGATAGACCTCACCAAACTTTTCTCCGTGGTCGGCGCCTGAGAAGAACATCGCAGAACTGAAAGTATTTCGTGATATTCCGCATTAGTTGAGACTTAGGACGTTCCTTTCAGGAATTAGAGTTGCACTTCATTGACCTCAATACCCTCGATAAAGCACAGAAATAAGACACTGATGAGCATTTCAATGGTCCATGTCTTCTTATTGATCTGTAGTCGTCCTAAATCTTAAAATGTAGATCGTTGCAAATCGAGATAAACTAATATCCATGTTATCGAGATCAAATGGATCGGTATCAAAAGGACAATGCCTTATTATGACAGCCATTTCTTTGTAGTACATGGGCTAATTTTGCTTTTCCTAGTTTGCTATCCGAAAGTTCACTTAAATGAATAAATATGATTAAGATTTCAGTAATTGTAGCTACCTTTTATGTTTTGTTGCATTAAATTTGTTGCATTACGATGATATAATTCTTCTTTTTTGTCAAATAAGCAACTATAGTTCATAGTAGACGATAAATCATTGACAAAGAAAGTGGGACGTTTTTGTTGGCAAATAAATTTTTGGGTGGCCCAGATAAAATGATGTATACGTAAAGCGCCATGAGTTCTCCTTAGGGTCTTAGCGGGAAACGCGCACAAAACAACACACGCGCGCGTAATACAGTAATATCTAGGGAAAATGGCCACTCAATCCATCATCAATCATGTAAACAGTAGATGCATCCTAAAATTAAGTAAAAGTGGAAAAGATAAGTACAAAAGAGAACGGGGTCATATAAACTTCACGAAACAGCCAGGAACCATAGCAAATTAGGCTTACTGCCTTTTTCAAAGAATTCCAATAACTTAGAAAGCAAGCGTATAATTGTCTGAGGACCTCAGCCTTTGTTGCTTTGCAATTGAAGGAGACCGGAAACTAAACCAGAAACTGACTTATACAAGTATCACTCAGATATTTTCGCAATTCGCAGAGGGCTTAAGTCTTTACGCCTAGGGCAATCATCCCATTCCCCGATAACTGATAAGGAGTACCTTCGTCCTTCACAATTTGTTCGTGTCATCTGGATAGTTTTTCATTCGTTGCTGAGTTACACAGCTATGATGCCGCATATTTCAAAAGGTCAAGAATCTTGGTTAATGGTGATGAATTAACAGAATTTATAAATGCAGTTTTGTAACAGAGTAATGATTTCTATACAAAATGTACAGTAATATAACAACATTAGTATATCAAACACACATTCTATGAACACTGACCAGCTCCAATCAGACCTTGAAATCGCTGTTCGGCAGACCTCGAGCTAAATGCACGTGCACGTGATCTCGCACGTGTATTCACGTACTCAGCACGTGAGATGTACCAGCGAAAGAAAAACAAGAATTGTACGTACGCACGTCACAAATCTTTAGAAATCAGTGAACAAGGGTTCTGTGAGTTATGAAATTGTAATGTCTAATTTTTCACAGCCAAGCACCTTTACGAAGCCAATCTCCGGCCAAAATGTACATAAACAATTTCTGTAGATAATTTAAGATGAACGTAACACTGACTGCTGTGAACTGAAGCTCAAGCAACTTCGTTCATACGTTCATTGACCTACATAATCTATTTTCAGTCCTATCCATTTGAAGTCCCGACAAAATTCACAATATATCATAATAATTATATATCACATTTTAAAAGTCAAAATCATCATTAAAAACAATGCTTGATATCACGTAGTGTAGAATCTGGGTGAATCAAACCAAGGTTTCTTGGGAACTGAAATTAAGAAGCAAGATTGAAATCATGAAATATAACCGTTTACCGTAAAATTAACGGCACATCTAACGAAGTAATTAACTTAGTATCAGTAAGTTACATTTCTTGTACAAATCTATGGAAAATATTTTCAACGGCAAAAGAAAGGACCACACTTTTTAAAGTTTTGGTTGAAAAAGTCGACAAAAATAATTCTGTTCTTTAAAAACGTTTTCAGTAATAATTCATTGTATTTTTTTCTTAGTCGACTGATCATCGAATCTTGTACATATCATAACAATACATCTCTTGTGAATCCGATATTATCAAAAACTGAATACTTCACGTTTAATACATTTTCCTAGATCGTATACATCGAAAAATCAAATCATCTGAATGTTTTCCTGTGATATTTCTGAAACTATTCTCCCACGTGTAAAATCAGGTGACGTCATATCGGTCGTCACGAGTGTTGTCATGGAAACAACGAATGTGAAAGATCAGTTTGCGGTAAAGCATGCCCCAACGTACGGCGGGACTCTGATATACGCAAATTTGGGTCTTCTGGAAATCATGTCATAATTTATCTGTCAGCAAGCTGTTCTCTGAGCTCTGAAAATGCGAAAATAGTTAAGTTACCAATTATTTTAAGAACTGGAGCAAGTTGAATATCATAAGAAATTCCGATCTATTATATAACAATACTCTTCAATGTCTAGGTACCGAAGGTAGACGTGAATATATTTTAACATCTACTGCCTACCTTTAACTTCGTCTTTCAAGCTACTAATCTCCTCTTTGAAAGCGTTCATTATTTCCTCCTTCATTTTCTCAATGGCATCAAGAACTTCGTTGTCTGAAATTCATGGCAAATAAGCACCAAGGTAAGTTAGGATATTTAAAGGCAAGTTTTGAGCCTAGAATATTTAAAATGCGAGGCCATTGAAAATCTTATGAGAAAATTTAGAAAACGGAGTTGTACTTAGGTGTCGTTCACATATGACGTCATCACCTAGTATAGGGGGAGGTGGTTTCCAAATGATGATAATTGATGACGAAGGGGGGAGGGGGGGTTTGGCCAATGATGATGTTATCAACAATTTTCAGGATTTTTTTTGAAAATTTTTGATTTCTTTCGAATATTTTTATCAGAATTTTACAATATCAGAAGGAATTATCAAGTAAAAAATGGTACATATCTTTATATAGCCGTATGATGTAGTATACTCTATAACGTAAAACAACGTAATCACTCAATATTTTTTATTTTTTTAGTATTCAGATTCAGAAACCTGGTGAAATAATGTGTTCTCAAATGACAGCAAATTAAAAAACCAAAAATCAAAGTTTTTTGACATGAAGAAGGGGGGGTTCAACTTTGATGATGTCATTATGGTAATTTACCTCTGAAATTGAGGGGGGTTTTGTCATGATAACAGAGGGGGGAGGGGGGTAAAAATTACCGAAAATTTGCTGACGTCATATGTGAACGACCCCTTAATCAGTATCTTGCTAAAGATATATAAGACAAAATGGGACAGAAATCTCAGAAATTATCTGACCAGCAGTTCCGTTTTGTAAAGATTCTTTCTGTTTCTGCTTCTGAGACCATGTAAGTGTATTAGATCCGCCGTTGTTTTTCTCTGAAGGTAAAAGGTTTTTTGAACAATTCAGCGGTGTCCGGTGACGGTACTATTACGTATGCCCCCAATCGCCATTATAGATAATGATTATACGGTTCATAGCAGCCTGGCTCACTTGAATTTTCAATTTACAGCAAATCTGTTGAAGCCTAAACAACCAGGCATTATAAACCATTATATTCATGAAATTGCTGTGGCAGTATATCTGTGTTTTGATCATACTTAGTTTTCTTACTCTCTTTATCATGTTTATGATGCCCTTGATTTTTGTGGTATGTGTTATCTTTCGAATATTTTACTTACTTTCTAAATCTTGTTTCCATTTAGGCTTCGGAGAGGGCGACGAAGGTGTGCTAGTGTCTGCCACCTGAAATATAAAATTTCATGAGACTTGTACGAAAGTTTCATCAAATTTTTGTAACAATTAGTGATCAATTTTAAAGTTGTATCGATACTTGTAAAAATCATTGAAAATGTAACCGGTGACTATTTTTACATACAAGTTTTAAAAAAAATTTTAGATTTATCATAAATAAAAAATTATTCCTTGACAATCGCACGCATAAATCAATTCAATTTTGTTTAAAGTAAGACGTTCATCGGTGTCTGATGAATATCTTAATTTTACAATCATTTAAGTTGGTGGTAGTTAAAAGCATTGATTCTGCAAACATTAATACTTTCAGACAATTTATCAGGAAAGCGATTGCTAAAACACAAGCAGCGTGGCACGACACAGGGTGTAAAGTGGAGAAATGCCACGTAACAGGTGAAAGGTATATCACGTGACCTGATAAGTCGCGTGATACTGATAGGAGGAATTTAGATTACAGAGAAGTGGTTAACAAATCCTGCGCAGTAAGTCTTACAGAGTTATCATTTAGCAGATCATAAAGACAGGTGAAACTGACATTTAACAGTGAAACCCCCAGATATTAGAAAATGGCGTTGCATACAATGTGCAACGCCGCGCACAGGTCAAATAAATGGAAAGAGCACTGTTATTCAATTTAACGTGTCAATAGCTCGCAGAATGTATGCACTGTACCTTTTTTGGTCCTTTCCATGTTCCGTTACACTGACAACAAGTATTTTATAAGTATTAATCACGTAATTAGGAAGTACTTCATTGAACACGTTAAGATTATGAACAAGCGTAACATGATGAGATTAATATTGAGCAACCTCTTAAATAAACGCGCTAGGGGTGATCATATTTATATTAAAAACACTGGCGCTTGATTGACAATCATATCATTTTCCATGACTGGTAAAAGACAAAAAAACGTGCATTTTAAATTTTTAGTAGTGAAGAAGTTACTTATCATGCCGAATTCTGTTGCACATGTGAAAAACTCGATTTGAATATTATCATTATTAATTAAAAAATAAAATGACCACAATAAACAAGAGAAGTTGATCACACATGTCGATTGACATACAGGTCGCTTTTAGACCATCAACCATCAGGTACGAACATTTCATTGAATCATTCACGTATAAAATTTATTCCATAACTTTCCTGATTTGAAAGTGGATGAAAAGAAATTCTCGTGCAGGTTTCGGTTTCAGTACAGAATTATGACATATCTGCGGAAGACCAAAAACCCTACGGATAATTCATCATTCAGTAAAACAGCAAATAATTACCTTTGTAAGTGGGTCGGGCACTGCCTAAAACAAAAGGTAAAAAATCAAATTCCGGTTACATAAGAAAGGCAAATTAAATGAAAACAGACAGGTTGTGCCATGAATTTATGTGATAGTATTGAAGAAACTACATAAGAGTTAACTAATAAGATAAGGAATAACCTCGACGGGCGAAATCCAGGACCAAGTAAATGTAACTTTCAATGTTTTGACATCAATTGTATTCCGACCTGGGCGTCCGAGTCGCAACACAAGATGAAAAGGGTCTTAAATTGTTACAGACAAGAATTCAGGTCTATTTTTAAGTTATTGATGTTGGGGCTGTAGTAACTAGAAACAAGAACAGATTTAATAATTTGGCCTCAATAATTTGACATTACTCTATGATCTATCCATATCGACCAAAAACAGTCCCAAATTTGAAATGCAACGTATTTTTCGGCTCCCAAAAATCACTAAATAGTAAAAACCATCACATTTACAAGATGTACGTGAATACTTAACCAGTTCTTTTCACCAAAAGTCTCAGTCATCAAAAACTCTATTTTTTACATAAAAAAGGACAATACCACAAAAAGCAATATCAAAAAGAGCAACAAAGTCGAATATAATTTGCTGCAGAATTCTATTTTAGTTAGGAACCAACGCCCCCTACAGTACCTTTATTAGTAAGTAGTAACAGTTCTAAGTTTAATATTACCATATGAGGATATATGTGTATTATCTGAGCAGAAAAAAGATGAGGACAAGAAAAAGGGGAAGAGACGCTAAATCGCACGACTTTTCCCCCGTGACTTTACAACCGCATTATATGTACCTCAATCGTTGAAGGTGGCATGTGTCGGTGTGAAGATTTGCTTGATTTTAGTGCTCTTATGAACCCTAACACTATACCCTCAGATCTTTCCTGGGTGAGAATGAAGAGTGTGATAATGAAACAATGTAAAAATGAACTAGGAAAATTAGAAGTCAGACACTGAGGTGAATTTCTGAAGACTTTAATGTAATGATAAAAAATAGTTTTTGAGGAAAATAAGATTTATGAAGTGATGATCGTTCTACCTGTGAATCCTGGCGACTAGTGGCCTCTTCATGCTTTTGAGAGGACTTAGTGGGACGAAGCCCTTTTCTAAAATCGATAATATTATTCTCTGATTCGTCCTGGAGGTGAAATGTGAATTGTGAAGAGGAAATGAGGGAAGTACCAACTAAGTATACTTCCTCACCTACATTCAGCTCTACAAAGTTTGGATACGACAACAGTTTTTGTGATTATTAGGCTTGTGGTCCCTTGTTTCAAGTCACAAAGGTTAGATCCTGTCAATTGCAGACCGGACTGAAATTGATGTTGATAGGCGGTAAAAGTGTGTTGTGTTTAATGTGGTTTAAAGTACACGTCCTATCCGTACCCTGACCCTCGAGTCTCAAATTGAGAAGTTTTCTCAATACAAGGATTTAAACGAAGAATGTTGGATTAGTATACAACTTTAATTAAAACGGTTTACCGGCCAATTTTGACAAAAATGTTCAATTTACATTAGTTCGATTTAAGTATGAATAAACAACAGAAAAGTCCACAACTTGAGGCAGGTATCTGGAAACTGATTTAATTGAACGGTCAAGAAATTTGTACATTTAGAAATACTTACAGTGGATGTTGGAGTAACAGTACCAGAGCCACCACCTGATCCGCCGTCGTCTGCTCTGAAAGTGGGTAACGTTTATTCTCATTCTCGTTGTCTCGGGATAGTACAAAAGCTTCAACTGCAACATAATCTTTTAATTGTATTTCGTCGATGACGAGTAGAACTACCAAAGATCGGCAGCTGCAGATAACATAAATAAATTTATTTCTTAAAACTATGTCACTAACAGTTTAGCTTTTCTTCTTTCAAGTTTTAATCTCATCTCATCTTGTAAACTAAGAGCAGGTTTAGGTGGTGGTCTGTTGTTGCTCTTCGTAGACTGAAAATGTGGTATTCATTTATTTCTAAGAATTGAGTAATGAAAATAAACGGTACTCTTACTTTTTAGGAGTAGAAATGGTTTAGTATCATATCAATTATTTAACAGTTACATACTTTTAAAGTAGCACCAGCAAGTTGAGATGCGAGATCGCCCATACCTCCACCTCCACCACCTGAGAAATACACGTCTGATTAAACTTTATGAAAGACAAGATTATACTTATGAAATAAGAAGATCGTCCTCTTATACATATCAAGCACGATATCGCATTTTTTCCATCTCTAATACTTTTTTGCCGAAGGCAAAAAAGTAAAGTAGATGGTTTAAAGTGGTCGGATTTTGGGGGTGGGTGGGTAGGTAGGTAGATGGACGTGTCCGGTGTCCCACCTGCTCCTACGTAAAGTAATTTAAATTACGTAACAGATGAAATAGATGATGCGCCGCGCATTACACTGACTGCTGACTGAAATTACTTCCTACGTGCACCAAATCTTGGTATTTAAAGGTGAATAGGCACCTAAGCCGTAATATGAACACGTTTTTTGAATAATTAAATTTCAATACGTAACGTGAGGACAGGGGAAATGTGAATTGATTTAAGATCGCGGGTATAGCTAGCAAAATATAGCGGGACAATCACGGTGTCGGTGTACTTGAAGTTGAAGATTGCAAAAACTCAACGAATTAACATTTAACACTTAGAAACGATTTAACAACGATGTACTGAACAAAATATATGACCCCCTGGAGAAAACCGCGAACGAATTTACAACAACAGGAAATAAATCAACAAGAAAGGACGTAACTGCGTCCGCGACACTGTGTCGCCCACGTTTACGGTAAGCCGAGTTTTAGGAACGCGCAGCACTCAGCAGAGTTTTAGACGCGGAGTTGCCGCCATTAAGTCTGAATGCGTTTCTACCTTTCAGCTTCACCTGGTCTTGTAAATGTAGCGTGGACTTTCGTTCAGGATCCAAGCGCTTGGTAGTGTGATAACTATTAAATTTAACGTTCAAAACGTTTAGTTTTTAGTTAGCCGTTGCTCTTACTTCATTGCGGACTGTGGTATCTAGTTTACAAAAATTCGTAGCGTAGTGATTATCATCATTTATCAAAGTATTAAGTTTACGATGACAGAAACTTCATAGCGGTATCTAGTCAAAAAGAGAGATGGAAATCTCAAGCGTCCGCCTGAGACCAAACAAAGCGGGCGCAATTCTTGTTATATAAGCAACATCACGGCCCCATGTTTTTCATAAAAATGAATGAAATGTAAACAGGATAACGATCCAAAAACAGGTGGTTCTAACTTCACATATGTTCGAGTATCCTTTACACTCACCAGATGGTTTAGGCGCACCCCCCGGTGCAGGGGGTGCAGGTGGAGCGCCAGGGGCAGAAGGCGCATTTGGAGCTGGAGGTGCTCTAGGTGCGGGGGGTGCCTTGGGTGCGGGGGGAGCAGCTGGAGCGGGAGGTGCCTTAGGTGCTGGTGGAGCAGCTGGAGCGGGTGGAGCAGCAGGTGCCCGTGGAGCAGGGGGTGCAGCGGGGGCGGAGGGTGCTGCTGGGGGTGCTGCAGGCACTCTGGGTACTGGTGGTGCTGACGTCGGCAGGGCTGGCGCCATCTGTCTCTGAAATAATTCACTTTTCATATCCCCACTATGTCCAATGTAAAAGGGAAAATATCAAAATCTGAAAGTGAAACATGCAACTGAAGCCTATAAATTCTGTTTGCAATTGAAATTGCTCTTACCAACATCGAGTTAAAGGGCTTAAATTGTCTAAAAACTCGCAAATCTACTCCGACGATCAACTTAGTCACCGTCTTGGTTAGTTAAAATTGTATTTTCGAGTATGTCCGGCAAGTTACGCTGTATTAAACATAGTATAGTCATTCAGCCAATCAACATGCTGCAGCTGCTTGTAGTGTAAATGCGAAAATTCTATCAAACGTGTAAACTGCGATTTTACATCCTCTATTTTCGAAACTGTGTTCACAGAACTTTTTATACTTTACGAGAATGAAATCCGTGTGAGTAAATCAACTTGGAGATAAGAGGAACTTCCGATAACGCAGTGGTAAGTAGTACCTCTCCTTCATCGAGCTCTCGTACGTGTCATGTAATAAAATAGTCACAGTTCTGTCTCGTAAGTCATGGATGACAAACATGAGTAGCAATGTGTAGTGTGTCCGTGTGAAATGTTGAGAGTCGAATTCGTACGATACTGTCAATGTACTTCGAGATTTCTATTTCTGTACCATTCAATATTACTGCCACAATTACAGCTGCGTATAAACAAGTGGTTGGTTGAGGCTCACAACTCAACCTGAACCACTCAAGATTTTACGAGAATAGAAATGACAGTTACTAGCGACCCCATGAGCTCATAGCGCATGATTGGTAAGAGTTACGGCCGTATCGAGTTACGAATCCTAATCCAATTTGAGGTCCCAAAACTCTGACCGTTACTGATTACAGACATTTGAATATCATGTCACATTTTCGAGGAGGCACAAAGTTTTGGGTTCGAAGCCAGGAAGTCAAAATTTGTCGAAAGTACTAAGTGAGTAACATCATAAAATTATAAATAATATTGAATTTAGAGATTCGCATGATCGTCAACTCGTGGAGTTACAGCGGTCATTTCGGGATTAAATAACACAAAACATGAAGAAAGCTAGACTTGTATCGACGCTTTGATTAAACGGATTCAATATCAATACAACTTGTCTGACTGAATATAAATTTGATAAATATCGATCAATATCGATCATAAAAACGCGCATGATCTGAACGACGCGCTCGAGTTCGCGCAATTCCGAAGAACATCTTATTATTATTATGTCTCCGCGGCTTCCTGCAAGTTCCGGCCGACTCCATATAGAAAAGCAGGGATACTAACGCAGGCTCAAACTTCCAGGAGAAATAATTACCCGCGATGATTTAATGGAAACCAACAGGAAAACACATCAAACAATGGTATATCACAAGCAGTTTTAAGGAAATCCGACGTGTCATGTGGCCTAGAAAGTATTTAGCATAAAACAATCTTCAATTATCGTAACTACAGTATAACCTATATTTACCAGGCCTCTCGTTGGAAATGGAGAAGACCCGGTGAATCGAGGGACACGTAAGTAGAGGAACGGTATACAGAAGTTTTGCTGTCGATTTAAAATCGAGGGACACGGAAAATGGAGGTACGGTAAATAGAGGCACAGTAAATAGAGGCACGGTAAATAGAGGCACAGTAAATAGAGGCACGGTAAATAGAGGCACAGTAAATAGAGGCACGGTAAATAGAGGCACGGTAAATAGAGGCACAGTAAATAGAGGCA
>JH153954.1:123832-134069 GCA_000226015.1 Mnemiopsis leidyi | reverse complement strand
CACAGTAAATAGAGGCACAGTAAATAGAGGCACAGTAAATAGAGGCACAGTAAATAGAGGTTTCACTGTACCTGGCGTTCTTCTTCCTGGGCTCTTTCTTGAGCTAGCCTCTCTTCTTCTTTCCTTCGTTCTTCCTATCATATATGCAGTATAAATAATGTAAAAGTAAAGCTTCCCGGATTGAATTAAATGCTCCACAATATAAAGTCTGATTAGAAACTTCTAGAACAAAGATGGGATAAAAAATACCTCTTCAGCTCTTTTCCTCTCTTCCTCCTGTCTTAACCGTTCCTCCTCCTGCCTGGCTCTCTCTTCTTCTTGAGCGCGCTGCTGGGCCGCCATGTCAACTGCCGGGGCTGCAAAGGGTCAGTTTCAGTTGAAGTTATGTAGTGCGACCAGGCGTAGGCAGGAAATTGAAGTATTGAATAATGTTACATGTACCAACATAAATTTATTGTTGAATAGAAAGTATATGCAGTGTAGGCTGTGGAATGTAACTAATTTGAAAATAAATCATGACACTCAGGAAAGTTTACAATAACGTAGATAAGCGTGCTTTTACATACTGTCTGTAATTTATGTCGAGACAAAACTTTGGAAGGGTCATTGTCAGCAGCTAGGAAATCCATGCATTCTGTAAATTTCTACAACTAATATTTTTTGGTTCACTTTGTTCGTGGATTCATGAATGACTTTATCTAAAGCATTTAGTTGCCCGTTCCTTAAGTCGCTAGCTGTATTTAATTGATTATCTTTTATCGGACAGTGTTTTTACGGTACTTCAACTCATTCTTTATCACAGAACCATGAAAATGAATGCATAATGGCGCTGATTAATTGCGCACGTGCAAAAGACGATATGTCCCCCGAAAATTTTAAATCTTACTGTCACAGTCTGAACAGTAAAACTGTTTCAATGCCACATCATCATCGCAATACCGCAATGTTACCGCAATACCGCACTGTTACCGCGATACCGCACTTTTACCGCATTTCCACATCGTTGCCTCACTCATGTTATAGCTGTATTGTTACTGTACAGTAAATTGAAGGCCGATACATCTCCAACGTTCCCAAAATACCAGAACGGAAAAATCGCAATTCTGCTTCCTACACGACGCCGTTATACTCAGACTCGTGTGTAGTACCGGGTAACCTGATACACAAATCTGCCACTATATATAATTCTAACTATTGACAAATATTGTGGCAACAAATAGTTTCATCTGAAATACTAAATAAGTGATTCTAGCTCATTTACATGATTTTTTCAAAAGGCATAATGCTGTACGGCTAGAACTACACATCTATCCTTAAAATCCAAGTCTATACATCTAATAATGAGTTCAAATTCTCACAGATCGTACTGCCTAGCTAGTGTAGTTAAAGTTTTGGTTTCTCGGCAATTTGACCATAACGGGAACTGTTACAAGCATCAGTATGCGGTCTGGGATAGCTTTATACAACAGCCATTGCTCTAGCTCCGGGTCAGAACAGAGTGTTTCACTCAAATTAGCTATGGGTCAGAACAGAGTGTTTCACTCAAATTAGCTTGGGGTCAGAGTAAAGTGTTTATCTCTCATTGGCTCAGAGAGCACACTGAGTGTTTCAAGCAGTCTACTACTCTTATAAATCTACTTGCATTACATCTTTCTTTTAAAACCGCAAATTTAGAAATTGTTCTCCTTAAAGAAGCTTTCGGATACTTTAACCTTCCCTCTGATATTAAAATCAGAGATCAGCAGCTACACTCAACAACAATTTAAGTCCTCTTTAACATGCTTTTTATCATCCCTCAGACAAAACCAATACAACCTTTATATTTCTCTAGCTCTCCAACCCTTACCTATACTAGTGTACCTAGTCTCCAACCCTTACCTGTACCTGTGTACCTAGTCTCCAACCCTTACCTGTACCAGTGTACCTAGTCTCCAACTCTTACCTGTACCAGTGTACCTAGTCTCCAACTCTTACCTGTCTCTGTGTACCTAGTCTCCAACCCTTACCTGTACCAGTGTACCTAGTCTCCAACTCTTACCTGTCTCTGTGTACCTAGTCTCCAACCCTTACATGTACCAGTGTACCTAGTCTCCAACTCTTACCTGTACCAGTGTACCTAGTCTCCAACCCTTACCTGTACCAGTGTACCTAGTCTCAAACCCTTACCTGTCTCTGTGTACCTAACTTAATGTTCATGATCGTTGTTAAGGACACTGGGAGATGACTAATTGCATTATAAAGCAGATGCGGCGTTCTAAAGTGGGATAATGTCTTAACAGGTAGCGGAGCTGTGTCGTACACTGAGCTACGAGTCTAGATAATCACCCTGGAATATACATGCAGACGATGTTCGTGTATCTTCAATAGGTGTTTAGTGTTCAAATATGGGCTTCCAAGTAGATGTTTAGTGTTCAAATATGGGCTTCCAAGTTTGATGATCAATGAAGGGGGTGGTCGGCGATACTTGATACTTGGACCCGTGTAGAATATTTTACTCGGTTAGATGAAAAAAGTTTTTGAGTGATTATTGCACTGTTGCATGAGTCTTGCTCGCAAAGGTCCCCGTAGTATGTTATAATAAAATGAAAAGCAACAATATTGTTGAAATGAATACAGGAATTAGGAATTAGAATTGACAGGAGATGGCTTTGCTGTAGGGTGGCAACCAATGAAGTTGTCCTGAAGTAAAATGAAAGAGGAACACATAAAGAGAGCTCACAATATGGTGTGAAAATAAGTATGAACATGTACGCGTCAATGTCACGTCCACTCATGCATGACGTTACGCAGTTCTCACACACACACAATGACACCAATTTCTGCTTCAGTTTTATTCGTGCTCTCTCGGAGAATTTTACATTTCTGTACAGTACGAAATGTTTTATGTCACGATGAAAATACTACTCAGTGCATAATTACGATGGCTTATTCTCGTACATAACATGTCATATATCCACGTCCTTAGCAATCAAGATGCGAAACATGAGATCATGAGAAAGCAACAACTGCAGTATATATATACACATTAACAACACAAATGAATAGTAATATAATTAAATTATTCCATAATAACTTACACATTGCACCTGATAGTTTTGCCAGACAATCCCGGACGATATTTCCGAACTCCTCTGCCTCGGCGCTTGACGCGAAGTTCAGACCATAAACCTGGCGCTGGTCCCGCCACTGGTGGAAACGTTCCGTAGCCACGTGGTACCGCAGACCTTTTAACAGCGCACAGTTTATCACAACCTGAGAGAGGGATACCATGATTTGGGATTCTGGAATTTGGAATGTGAGAAAGAGTGTAAAGTGTTAATTTGAACCGATAATTTAAATACCATATCTGCATATTGTACTTTAATGTGAATATTAAGTAACCTGTGATTCATTGCACACAACAAGACATTTTCAGAGTATAATTTTATGATTATTAAAAGTTGGGCAATTATTCAGGAATTGTTAGACCCGACCAACAAGAATATATTGTGAATAATTTTCTAATAGCGATAAGTTGTGTTGTAATAAATACGAAGTTAAAATTTGTTGGATATCTTTAGGTAAAACCCAGGATAGAGTGGAGGGTGCCCTTTCTCAAATATTTAAATTTAACGAGCTCATTTTCTATGACAAACATCTCTATAGTAGACACGTATAGGGTTTATTTGAATTATAATACAGTGCGAAAAGCCAATCCTGAATTATTCAAAGCATCTAAAGTGAATATGATTTATTCAGTGTACAACAAAACACGCTTATTTACTTGACCTCATTCTAAGATACTCGACACAATGACAAGTCTTGACCTAGCCCACATCTCGTCAAATAGCCCAGCTAGACCTCGCACATCAATTGTTCTACCAGTGTGACACGCGCCTCTCATCTCCATGACAATGCGCGTCCATGCGCTATTAACCTGTCACCGTTGTCAAGGTAACAAGACACAGTGACGACACGACACCTACTTTACCCTCCCGCACGTGACGTCATCATTCCACACTGTGGCGGCACACAAGGCAATGTGTCGATAAGCTTTGTTGGAGAAAATTGCAAGACAATGCACGCGTCTTTGTCGCAACTTGTCTATTATTAGATCAGCTTACTAATCGGCCGATCTTCTACATTTATCAGATCTCTGCTGATGTTAACGCAGATTTGGTATTATTGAGGAGGGGAAAGGAGCTCGGATATTTTTGGTCGAGACACGATTTGCGTCATTTTGGTTAATCTACACATTTCTAGGTAGTTAATAAGACGAAAATTCGTTGAAAGTGGGGAGGTTATATTTGGATTAGTCGCTAATTCTTCTTCCAAAATTTAGCAGCAGAGATTTCCGTATTTTGCAATTTGTGTGCATGACGGCGATTAAATATAAATTATCATGCTCTAACTTTGAGAAATATGTAAAAAAGATGCAAAAATTGAATCGTTGGATATGCAGTTCTTTTCATAAACGATTTAAGATTCCAAAAATAGTTATTAAAATGTTTAACATTGATCTTAGTAAATACTCGGGTCGAGAAAGCATTTAACTTTGATGTTATTTCATTGTCGTCCGAATGAAGAATTAGAACCAACTCAAATAGCTAGGATTAGCTTCAGAACAGCAAAAAATTTCTTTTAATTCCACCCACGCACCTACATACCCATGCACACACACATGCACGCACGGCGCACCCAGGCACGCACACATACACACACACACGCACAAACACACACACAAAAATCGACTTCCTCTTTTTCATCATTGACCCCTCCTCTCTCTCTCTCTCTGGTGGATACGGATTACATCATTAAAGAATACAACTGCAAGGAACAGTAGACTAATGCTTTATACACGCTGCAGTGAGCTTGTATAGAGGGGGCTACATGCAGGCTACTTTAACAAAGCACAGTTACCAGTGTAGGGGGCACTATAATAATACACATCCAGAACCGGGCCGTATCAGGTTAGCTATACAGAAGATAAGTATTGTGTGTAAGTAATGTGTGTAAGTAGTGTGTGTAAGTAATGTGTGTAAGTAGTGTGTGTAAGTAGTGTGTGTAAGTAGTGTGTGTAAGTTGTGTGTGTAAGTAATTTGGTGAGTAGTGTCTGTGTAAGTAGTGTGTGTAAGTAGTGTGTGTAAGTAGTGTGTGTAAGTAATGTGTGTAAGTAGTGTCTTTAAGTAGTGTTTGTAAGTAATGTGTGTGAGTAGTGTGTGTAAGTATTGTGTGTTAGTAGCGTGTGTGAGAAGTGTTCACTTTGCATTGCATTGTCCTAATTAGATCGCTATTTTATGGTGATCGAAACATTGAAATACCGTTCCTCATTGGGCGAGTAGTCCTGGTAAATTTTCTTCACATCAAAATCATCAGACCGCACTATTGATCAGGTGATCTTGTAGGTTTAATTAAGTGATTAGTTGGGTAGTAATTAGTTGCGACACAATGGATCAGTTGTGTGTCGGGCCTCATGAATATTTTATAGGGGCAAATCAGCAGTCAGTCGAAGAAGTTGATATCACACCGTTTGAAAATCTCACTTTAACCACCACACATTTTACTTTACATTTTTATTACAATTCTCTCTAAGACTATGCACACTGCACATTTTATACTATACAATCTTATAACACTTCTCTCAGACTATGCACACTGCACATTTTATACTATACAATTTTATAACACAAGAAACGTGACGGGGTTTTCATAGGAGGTACAGTAAACTGTTATTTGAGTAGCAGAAACAAAAAAAACAAAAGATAACATCCAGAATCTCTGAACTACACGCAAATATCGTCAATTCATACAGGAATTTATTTCGGGGACCTTATGCATTACAAAACAAATTTATTGCTCATTCCATTTATTTCTCAACACAGCGAGCATGAACATTTGAAGTATCATACCAATATAAGGACTATTTTACAACACACTGCAAATTGCATTAATTTGTTGGGTAGCGGCAGGATAACAGCAACAACTGTTTAAGTAAAACGGGCCGAGCTACAGCAATACGGCACCCCTGGCTAGGGCACGCTCAATTAACATCAGGGAACATTTGTACAGCAGAGTCTACCTTTCAAACGTACATACTACATACATGATACAACATTTCTAAGGCAATATAGATAAACTGCACTTTCTATACTTACATGCATACCAACAACAGCTATATTCATATCGGAATAAAGACTTTTCAAGCTAGCAAAGTTAGATTACTCGTAGAAAGATAATTCAAGAGCGTGGGTGCTCGGTTTTATGCAATATGTCTTTATCTATGAAAGAATCGGCCATCTATGAATTATCTCTAAGTACTAAAACCAATATTAAAACTCACTTGGGCCAACAATGTCTTTAAGACGCTCCAGAACTTGGAAGTAAATTATCAAAAGTTCAGTTTCTTGTTGAAGACCCGTTCGGGCTCCAGCTCTATTTGATCTATTCGTCCCTTTGACGATAACAATTTATAGTATTAATTTAATTGTCAAGTAAAGACTGCAGAAATTTTGCGATAATGGTTGAATTCACAGACGGCTGTAGAGTGTAACTATGGCACGTATTTGTTGGAAAAGATCCAAAAAATCCACAACAGTGGTGTAGTAGTTGGGACAAGACTGCATTAGGAAAATACCTAATGTTTATATCACATTTGTAGCCAAACTAAACATGGTCATTAGACGCATTTTCAACATGATAGTACCAGCATAAGTTCTAAATACCATAAGCACAAGCTTAACAGCTTAAAGTGCTATAAATAGCTTTCTTAAACAGCGTGAATGAGTGGAAGATCTTAACTTTGTGATTTATAAAACCCGTGATTTAAAGTTTTCATCTAATATTCTTCATATTATAAGATTGAGAAGATATTGTTGCTGGAGTAAGGGGGTTGAGACGTCTTGTTAAACATGGACACACACACAGGGTACACGGAAATGGCACGTAAATTATATGTAGCGTAGTTATACACAAGTCGTTGCCATGGAGACTCCGAGTTACCCTGGCAGTATACACAGCACACACTAAATAGTGGCTGGGTTGTACTATTACGACACACTTAGTCCCTCGCCTAAATCATCCCCTCTACATTCCCTTCACGCTTATACCCACTAATTTCCTTGCTCCTAGGTTAATTATACAAAGGATCCATAGAGCATGTTTTTATGGTGGACACAAGATTGGAATGCTGTCAGTTAGCAAGTTTGATTTATTTAACGTAATTGTAAATCGAGAAGTATGATTAAGGTGTATTTCTTTACATATTGTTAAAACTTTGTTTTTTATGCAGTATAAAATATATTTAATTCTTACATCGCGTTTTCACAGTTATAAAGTTTACATAATTCTCTAGCGCAACCAAATAACCATTATATAGGACTTATTCTGAATGATTATATATAATTTTGGTCAGTAAATATTTGTGATGAGAATATTTCACACCACTACGATACACATTGAGTTGAAATATTTGTGTCACCTTTACGTAGAACCTTGCACCATACTCACCATAAACATGACTTAAATTTTCTACAGCGATTTTTATCAAATCTTTATGAAACAATAATTCTGAATTTTGATTTCGAAGATTGACATCGTGTCATTTACAGATATATTGAGTATATGTTAACAAGTTGGGTTGGGTTTCCAAAATTTTGGGCAAAATGCCCTATTCAGACATGACCATTGATCATAGGAAAAATTGCGAAGTGCCAGTGGTCATGGTCAAATTGACTAGGGAGCAAATTCGAATTTACTGCCCATGACTATCAAAATTGCATGAGAATCAAGAACTGGTTAGAAAAACCTAGAAATAGATCCAGAAGTATTTAAAAAATTCAGATTTTCAAACCGAAAACTTCATTCAATTCATTAAATTAACCTCTGTTTCTATCAAATGAGCAGACCTGCAAAAAAGTACTTACTGCATGATCATTGATTTTCCGACCGACGACCCTGTAAGTGTTGTTTACTTGATGATGGTACACCTGGACTTTAGCCATCCCTGGACTATTGCCACTGGGCAACCATTTCTTCTGCTGTTCATCGTACACCATAACATTTGCCCGAGCGTTCACTATGCTCACTTCCCTGAATTTATAAATCTAGTGGTCATAAAAAAACCAAAATATAATCAATCTATAAGTAAAATCATCATAATTTCATTTGAAAAGATTAAAATTAGAGATGGATTGATCATTACTTACGACATAATTGTGTGTATTTATTTGTTGATCACTAAATTAGCTCCTCTTTTCCACAAAGTGTTAAGGATGCCAAGCCTTGTGGAGCTACTGCAATAGAATTCATGTAATTGTTAGTGCATTCAAAAACTTCAAGACTAAAAGATCCTAGTTAAATTGTTACACCCTGCTCAAAATATGTGATATATTTTTACCAAAATCAAATTTATGGATTTGGTTGTATTGACACAACAGATTTGGTAATTATGTTTTCTCTAAGCAGTGATGCATTCGAACACCCAACAATTGATTTTTGCAATAATAGAAATTTTTGTGTGATGTTGCTTTGTTAATGTATAGGTTACAGCTTTAACTACTCCAGCTGCTTGCAGAGACATAACTGAATCTGCTCATAAAAATGGATGGGCAATTGTCATTTATTATTCTATGTACAATACATGTAATTGAAAAGGTGAAGTTGTCTTCTTAAATGAAGAGGAAGCCACCCCATGTCTCTAGACACATACTTGGCCGCTTTTTGTATAGTATATCAAGCTCTGCTAATTAAGTTTTACCTGCTCGATTATAAATTGTGTCAAGATCAAATTGTGGGAGCATAAGAGCATTAGCAAACATTTTGCGATATTTTACTGGCAATAGACTTTTACTTCTGTACATGGCTCCAATTCGTTTAACAATCTTTTTCTTTATGTAATTGATGTCCTTTTTAAAACTTAAATTATTGTCTAATATCAATCCTAAGTATTTTATTTCCTTACACTCCTTTATTTTCATAGTGTCATTAATTTCAATTCCAATTTCATCAATTTGGTCATTGGAATCAAATACCATAAATTCTGTTTTTCAGCATTAAAAGATAGCTTGTTAACAGATAGCCACTTAAACATTGTAATCAGCTCTATTTTTATATTGATATAGGAAATGTGACTGACATCTTCAAAGAAAAGAGCACTATCATCTGCAAAAAGATATGGTTTAGACAGATTGCATGCATAATTTATGTCATTGATGTAAATGCTGAATAGAATTGGACCAAGAACACTTCCCTGAGGTACTCCTGCTTTAACTATTAGGAAGTTACTGACTATATTTCCAGTTTTAGTACATTGAAATCAGCCCTGCAAGAAATTCTTTAACCATGTTAGAACAGCGCCTCCTATGCCATAGTATACGAGCTTTTTAATCAGGATATTGTGATAAACAGTATCAAATGCTTTTTTTATATCCAAGAATATGATGCCTGGCCTACAGGACCTAGATTTGGGGGACATTCATAGAGGAGTTAAGTGTGTAGCGTGTGTAGGTTTGGTATCGATTTAACCGCTCTCGTTTACTGCTCTGTTTAACGCCTATAGTACCTTGTGTATATACACACGCACCGTGTATACAAGTGTTATCAGGGAACCATGCCTATGCCCCTTAATAACAAGCATGTGCATTTTCTTGATGAGACCTTTTGTGAACCTTTCAATGCAAAATTTGTGGAGCAGATCTACCGAGCAACGGACAGTATTTGTGCGGAAATGCGAGAATGTATCAATGTCGATGGAAATGACCTAGTGCGGGCGGCAAACATGATGAAGAAGACTATTACTCGTGATAAGCTTATCAGTTGGGTGGAGACACTAAATTGTATTTTGGATGGTCATGTTGTTCCTCTTCTGGAAAAGGCAGTTGAAATGCAATCCGAGAATCAGAAACTAAAAGATGAGAAAATCAAGGATCAGGAAACGATTATAAGTCTACAAAATAAACTAGTCGAGAAGAAGGATGAAGAAATTTCCTCGATGAAGTCCACTGTCCAAACGGAGCTGAAAAGCTATTCTTCAGCGTTGTCTCAAAGCTGTAAAGCCGCCCTAGCCCCTAGAAAAATTGAAGCTGCAGTGAAGAGAGTGTCTGACAAGGAGGACAGGAGCAGAAATGTTATCATTTACGGCATGAAAGAAGAAAGTGGAGAAGACCTTAATCAGTAGTGTCGACAGTATTTTGACTGAAATTGAGGAGAAACCACGTATAATAGACTGTTGCCGAATCGGAAACGTGAAGCAGGATATGTG
>JH153954.1:73448-86742 GCA_000226015.1 Mnemiopsis leidyi | reverse complement strand
TAGCACAGTAATACAGACACAGTAATCTCACATTCTAGCACAGTAATACAGACACAGTAATCTCACATTCTAGCACAGTAATACTGACACAGTAATCTCGCATTCTATCACAGTAATACTGACACAGTAATCTCGCATTCTAGCACAGAAATACTGACACAGTAACCCCAACTCCAGGCGAGTACAGTTACAGAACGGAAATAAATGAGCAGCTTTCTCAGAGGATAAACACAATGTTCGAGTTTGTCTGTTCTCAACTCTGTCAATGTCTGGTTCATCTTCTCTACAAGCTGGGTCGTTATGACAAGGACTCTATAATCTCCCACTTATACACGTGAGAAAATGGCTGATCATTACCGAGACTTTAATGTTGATTTTGTGGTTAGGCTATGTTCTGCCGTGCTTTGGTTAGTCAAATTAATAGAACTCAGAGTTTAGATGTTCAACTCTATGTTATAATATTTAAATCATGTGTCAATCTTATTCCAGAATGATGGGTCCGAAACTGGCGATAGTTGAACCCCTCTTTTCGCACGTTCGACAGAACAACGTTCAGATCAAGCAGGAGATCCATCCCAACTCGACTAGTAACCTGCTTCTCTGTTGGTGAGTAATCTGTAGTCCATATTTTTAGACTTTTGTTTCACAATTACTAATCTATGATTTCTGAGTGAAGCGAGTGATACACATAACTTTGAGTTTTTGTTTTACATTGTTCATCCTGAATTCCTTTAAACAGTAGAAATTCATGGCCTGATTTCTACATATCTTGATAAATAGTACCACCAACACTTCATTAGTTCATTGTGACGATATCTGAATTGAAGCTTTTACATCCCACAAGGTATAATTCTCTTCTGACAACGATAGCAGAATGGCTGACAGAGCGAGAAAACATTGACATGCACCATTTCCAGCTGGTTGCCATATCAACCATCTTCAAAACTCTCTTCTCCGAGTTCTCATCTCAAGTATGATTATGGACAAAAAATCATATTTACTGATAAATAGTATCTTTGTTACGAAGAAGGTTTTTTCCCGCTCATATTGAGGTGTAAGGTGTATGAGCTGCTAGTGATAAGGTTTTTGAGGAATGCAGGTGTTGCACATGTGCATCAAAGTTAAGATCTAAACCTATTCGTCCCTACAGGATCTAAGATCTAAACCTATTCGTCCCTACAGGGTCTAAGATCTAAACCTATTCGTCCCTACAGGGTCTAAGATCTAAACCTATTCGTCCCTACAGGATCTAATATATAAACCTATTCGTCCCTACAGGGTCTAACAGAAGAGCAGCTAAGGAACGCAACATACCGCATGATACACAACCGTATCGAGTACGAGGAGACGATGAACACTCTTAACATCGACACGACCAGGAACTACGCGTACGGCTACTCCTCCGACAGCAGTGCTGACTGAACACGTTACGTCACGTTACCTTGGTGACGTCACGTTATATTGGTGACGTCACGTTATATTGGTGACGTCACGTTACCTTGGTGACGTCACGTTATATTGGTGACGCCACGTTATATTGGTGACGTCACGTTATATTGGTGTCGTCACGTTACCTTGATGACGTCACGTTACCCTGGTGACATCACGTTATATTGGTGACGTCGCGTTATGCTGATGACGTCGCGTTACCCTGGAGACGTCACGTTATATTGGTGACGTCACGTTATATTGGTGACGTCACGTTACTCTGGTGACGTCACGTTACTCTGGTGACGTCACGTTACCTTGGTGACGTCATATGATAGATCATGTCTGCGTACAGAATTAAATAACCGTGTTTGGAATGTTTAAAAGTTAACCTTTTTGGCTATGATGATGTTTCAGTTTAGCTTGGTTAAATTTGGAGTCGTACCGGGGAGTGTGACTACTGACTATAGTTGATAAAGTGAAACTCAGGTTAGGATGCGGGGATATTTGACTTGAGGACTCCGTATTTTCAAGCATTATGTATACACCTTCTGTTTTATCCTCAACAAATGTATTTAATTTGTAGTGTCGAAATAGTTCAAAATAAAAAATAGTTCAATGACGTCTAGAAACTGGAATGAAAAACTTCTTCATTAAAATTGCGCTGTGAGATTATTGTAAATATTTTGCCAAAAAATCGAATGCGGGTATTTTGAGAAACTGTTCAGATTGATGAAACCAAAATTGTGAAATGCGAATATGAAATTATAATGTTACTTGAAAATTATGATTCACGAGGTAAACACTAACATAAAGTTTATTTTTGAAATGTGGCAAATGTAATTTTCTATCGCTACCAAGGCCACATTATCGAAAAAGAAATGAATTATGCTTTTGACAAATTTGACAAATATGATTTGTGCTTTATGAATATAAATATCAACACCATTAAAGAACTTATTGTTAATCTTTTACGGCATTTTATTCTCTATTTGCTTCGAATGGATGGTCGCCGGTCGGACAAACTCAAAGACAGACATCGAAAAGAATTTTCGCATTCTTGCTCTCAGCTCTGTAATTTAAACAATGAAATTCCAACTGAAAGTGAACTATTTACTTCTTCCCAAACTTGACGTGTACATTTTTCACTTCATACCAGGTTACTCGGAGTTGTCTATTGTGAATGTGAATATATCCATTCTTTAGTGTGCCTATATAATGTAATACAACGCGAGTAATACAACGCGAGTCACGCGTGAGAATATGCGCCCACATGCCACTTTGTTGGTTGTGCGCGCGCGTTCTCTCAACTCCCACATTCAAGGAATTAAACTGTGTGCGCGTTATCACTTCTGCCATTTCATTTACAATTTTGTTTCCATACTGTCAACTGTGTTCGCTTACTGTGTTCGCAGTTAGCTAACTTTGTCTTACTGCTAAGTGCTAATCAAATTTCCCTGATTTCATAGTCCGTGTAGCAGCCCCAGTTTAGCTTCACATACGACCGAATATTTGAATTTCTCGGTATTGTGTTTTTATGGTCTTTTTGTGTACAGCCTATGCCCTATATATATTTTGTTGAATAGATAGTTATGTTTTACTAGTTCAACAGCTGCTTAGGTGTGGTGTGCGGTTGATGGTTTCTAGCTGTAAACGGTAAAAAATTTAACTCATCCAAAAAGAGGCAAAAAGGGAGATCCGTCCTCGTCAAAATCTATAAAACTGTACACAGGTGCTTATTTATTTGCCCTCATGTTCTTGCAGTTAGGGTTGTTCTTACTAGACGGACCACAGCGATACTGCCGCGATTATGTCATTTACTAGTCATTAGTTGGCGGTGGTAAGATTTAATCTGAAGGTTTGACTGTGTCTTGTTGTAAGTAGGATTAACTACGGTACCAGTATGGTAGCAGTATTAACAATAGCCATGCTTCACGCTTTAGATGATAACGACGTCATTTCAACAAAATACACTGATCATTGATCGGTATTTCTTGTCTCACTCTTCATCTTTCTAGTTCATGTTTTGATGTACCGGTAGTCTATTCAGTATTCTCTGCGGCGGATCCTCTCATCCACTCCCAATTATACAGTGACTGTATAATACACTACAAGTTGTTGTTAAACTCTTAAGATTTATTTCTACATTATGATCTGAACGACAGTTACTGTAGCCAGTCCCAAACATATAAAAATAGTTGCTATTTCTAGTGCTTGTGGTAGTAATTGTACGAGTGTACGACTCCTATTTACCGGAATCACATTCATAACATCCGCCAGCTGGATTCTGGTGACACCAGGGCAACAGCAATTTGGGAAATTTGGTATTATTGGGGATGCTACTTTTATATTTTATGTTTCACAAGATATAAAAGTTTCTGGCGACTGTCTATGATTTATCATACTCACATAGTTACTTTGGTCCTTCATGGAAGATGAAGTATTATACCTGATCCTGCCATGTTCCTTTGTTCCCCTCATCTCCCTGCCTGCAAGCCGCTATATCATTACTCTCTGAAGTTCCCTAAACAAACCGGAAAGGACAAAATTTGACCAAATGTACACACTGGCTTTTTCAACTAAGACCTTAAATAACTAAACGTAAGAAGTAAGATTTAATTAGATGATTGAACTAGAATGATATTTTAGACAACTAGATGTTGCAAGATTTGTAGTTTTCAGCATATCACGGAAATTTCGTGGAGATGTCTTACCTGTGTGTTGGATCAGGGATGTCACCCTTCTTCAACATTGATTGTTGATACTTCTTGTGGTCGAGTTAATAAGCCTGTTCTCATTGATGAAAAATGCTCTTGATAAGATACCTTGCTCGGAATGTCGTACGCAAATTAAAATTTGTAGCTGGCGCCAACTTTCAGTTTTGCTTTTGTGTTTGAAAGTCAAAACTCCTCGGGCGCTTAGTGAATCTTCCACCTTTGTGCGTTAAACATCAGCTCCTTAGCAGAAGCTGTTGTTAATGGCTCATCGATCTGTCCGTACTCACCTCATGGCACTGCTATAGCTTGTCTTTAGTGACTTATTGCGGTTCTTATGGGACGATTAACTTTGTCAAACTTATATTGCATCTCCCGAATTTTCTTTTTGCCTCCAAGACCATCAATAAATTTTTTATTGCACTGCCTGGAATAGTTTTATCGCGGCAAATGATCATCTGAAAATCTAATATTTTGAGGTCAGGGACACAAATGATCTTTCAGTCTAATAATTGTCCTGGAAATTTACCGATTCAAAAAAAACTAATTTTTAAAACAACTGGATATTTAGTCCCCTAATACCTAAGTCCCAACTTAAATAGACAAAGAATACTAGATCATTTGCAATTTTCTAACTGCACTTTTTTCAAATTTTGAAAACAATAGTACTAAACACTTGACCTTATTAGTTATTCCAGTCGGTTATATAGCTCTCGAGTGAAAACTCAGAACAAACTGAAGAAACAAAAGATCGTGATGGCTTTAATAATTTGGACTCCTGTTATTCAGATGGTTATTTACGTTTGGGCCGTGCAGTTGAAGGAGCATAAAAGTTATTATCCTACAGAGCAAACATAAGTTATTTCTATAGTATTATTATTTTCATGACCTTTACAGCATTATATTTTCAAAACGCTCGACCTTTATACATATTCCCTTCATTTCATGTTTGGCGGTTACAACGTAGTCCCCTAAGATGTTTTAATGATACTCCTGCTAAACGCTAAATAGCTGGAAGTGCCACTAAAAGTGAGGATAATTTCTAAGATGTTTTGATGATACTCCTGCTAAACGCTAAATAGCTGGAAGTGCCACTAAAAGTGAGGATAATTTCAACACAGCACCTGCTCACCGTCACCTGATTTTAGTTAAATAGAACAAGAAGAGTGCTGTTGGGTGATTTAACTCTGCATTCGTCCTTCTTTTCGTCATCCCGTTCATGAGTAATAGTCTATTACTCTTCTTCTTCTTCGTGATCTGACCACCCAGGGGTTGGGAGCAGGGGTTGGGAGCAGCAGGTCCCCATCAGGTGCCCCATCGAGTTTTAACGATTTTCCAGTTTAGCTATAGCCGTTAGAAAGAAGGGGGAGTATCTCGGTTAATCTGTTACTGGAACTTGAGTCTTTCGGACCTATTAAAGTTCAGCTTGTTTCTGATTTAATAAAACTACTTGACATAAACAGAGAGTGCACCTTATTATCCCAGATTGATATAACCATGCCAGCAGTAGATAACTCGTTATCACCTCTTTATTGGAAGTCATGTTGGACATTGTAACTATTACCAGTACTAAAGATATCTTAAACCATTCACCCCGGAGGGCAATGTATCAGCCCACTCTAGCGACTGATCTTGTGCCAAGTCTACCTTTCCTGGTCACCTTTCCTTGTGTTTCAAGCCATATCTACCTCATCTCAATAACAGAACTTAAGAAATTCCCTTGCATAAATTGGTGAATATAAACAGAATTAAATCTATTTAAAGTTCACAAGAAATAGAATTAATCTTTCTAACATGTGACGCAGCAATGTTGCCGCAAGTGGTGCTAAGCCTACTCTACAAACAGTTTCACATCACGGTAGACTGGTACTCTGGTAGTACTGCTGCGTGGAACAATCATGGAGCCAGCCAGCAAGCAGCTTCCATCCCACCAGCCTCAACTACTCATAAACATAGTGTATTTACTAGGACATCAAATCAATAATAAACTTTACCAACAGATTTGTTTCACCATTGACTGCTTGTAAGCAAGGTTTTTCACGTTTTTTGTTCTCCAGCCAAATCCAATGAACACAGAATTGTTACGTAATATCCATGACTATCGTACCTGACTGAAAAATATCATGATGCGAAAACTTGAAATATTTGTTTTTCAAATTACGGAAAAGCATAGCGCGTTTCACGATGGAGGGGAAATCTGAATCCTGAGGCTGTATTTAGAATGTTTTAACTAAAAAGATTGCGACCGTTTCGTGAGGTTCTTTGGTCTTAGGCAGACGCTATCTATTTATTTTCAGAAGATATGCAAGATTTCCATGTCTCTAATCGTACAGCAGCTGCTACGGTAATATCGGCTGTCTGCCAGAGGTGCGGCCAAGGCAGGGGCGGCCAGGGTTCCAAAAGCGACAGGTCAATTATGCAGCAGAGAGATTAACACAAGGGGTTCTTAAGAATACTCAATTCATCATCTTTATACTTGTGATTTTCCTACTTTCCTAACCTCAGTGATTTGATCCATCGAAAGTATCCGATATCACATCAAAGCCCGAACTTAGTCCGATAAGAATTAGTAACCGTGCTGAAGACATCACGGAACAATGTGTTGATCAATGTCTGCCTAATTATAGAGTACTAGGCATTAGTCTTAAAGTTAATAGAGATATTTACACTTTGAAACAGGCGGTTTATTTACCATTTTCCTAAATATTTGGTGACTTCTGTTTATTATGGCAAAAATAAATAAACTGTTTTTTAAATGTCATTTTTCAGATTTATAATTAAATGATGGCATGGTATTTTGTATGCGTATTTAATCCTAACTGTTAATCTGATAATCTTCTATTTGGTCGCTCATGATCCCTTTCAGTTTTCAGGTAAATGAGAATTGAGTTTTGGCTGTACATATTCCTGCTCCTCGGTTGCTATCAATGTGAAGAGTTGGCTGATGGTTAGTCTTTAAATCATACTTATAATATGATCAAAGTTATCTATCTTGCATTACCAAATTCATTGCATGATGTTGGTGGTCAGAAGAGAAACGCACAGATAATTAAGGCTTGAATTCTTCGTTTAATTACATCATTAGAGCCTGTTATAAAGTCAAATCAGATAACTATATCTCAAACTAAGATTCAGATAACTCAAAGGATATAATAAAATTAAAAAATAAAATTGGATAAAACGGCTGTACCGCAAAAAATGCACTTAGATTAAAACAAAAAAAAAAAAATTACATTGCAAATACAAATTGGAAAACTACAGATCAAATCGGGATCAAAAAATTTGTTATGAAAAAATTCATCAAGAAAATATCATTATCGACAGCATGTTACAAAATAATATGTACTTAAATAGGGGCCGCTAACAAATTTCTGATCTATTTCTAATTTTAGCTTGGAGCGTGGAAAGAGTGTCACTAATTAGAAATGTCGACAATCAGACGGTATCAGGAGATGTAGGTATCTTGATCCTAACATACAATACCAGTCTTGAAGAGCAAAGTATCAGTGTCTGCGCTAACAATTTTGATTGGTGGAAAACGAATTTACTTTGTCGGTTTCTGGGATACGAAACTGGAAAGTGGGGCAGATATCCTGGAAACTTAGACTATGTTCCTGAGTGAGTTGTCTAAATAGTTTATTTCGGTCTTAGTTTTCTTATAAGATCATGAAGATACCTATATTTTAAGAATAATGGGATTTAAAGATACCTCTATTTAAATCCACATTCTTTATCGGTCTGCATTAAGCATACAACGACGTCTATTTCCTTGAAATTGTTTTTATGTGCTAACACTCATGACAGTATGACACATTCAGGGACTTCCTTCATAGCAACAAAAGTTTTCATCCCACAAAGATGATATCACATCTTGTCTGCTCGGTCAGTACCGAGGATAAATACAAATGTTCAATGAAGACAGCAGGAGGAAGCTGCTCTTACAGTGAAAGTGTTTGGCTGTCCTGCTCAGAAGAGACGACAGGTGAGATCGCTATTGCTATATCATGATGACTGTTGTTTATATAACGGGCGATTCAAAAGGGTGGTAAAAAATTCCCATAAATTTCTTAGCTTACGATGACATTATTTTCAGATATTTTGATGCGTTATGATTTTGGAAAGAAAACCAAATTTCTTGCTCCATTGGAAACATCTTATCTGCACTTCAGAACAACTAATGAAGATGGCAGTGGTGACGAACTCGATGTTAAATTTTTTGATGATGAAAATTCATATGTCAGTGGCATAACGATATTTTTTGATTCAAATATAAAATACAAGCTACCTAATTGCATTGGCAAAAAGAAACCCTTCGACATCGAAAATGCCCTAGAAGTTGAGAAATTGTGGACAATCAAGAAACTAGGTTACCGAATGGAGGTATTCTGCAACGGAGCGAAGATTCTAGACCTGACAATGTCAGGCGGAACTTGTGGCAAGACAGATTACTCCTCCTGGAGCACGACAGTGACGAGGGTTAAGTTCGATCGAAACAAGAGGAATAAAGCAGATACCTTCTACTACTTAGGTACAGTGACACGATTTTTTTGCAGCTAGTGACATCTTTCGGTTTGACGTATTTCATTCTCAATTTATTTCAAATTTCCCTTTCAGAGCAAATCTGGGAAATGTCTAACGTTATTCTGTACACTCCTCAACCGACAAACTCAACCAAAATTCTTCCTGGAGTACACGGTCTAGTAAGATATACGTTTGTAAACAAAGAGAGTGGAGAAAGTCAGACCGGAGGTGTGTGTGGTAACGTACCAGATGAAGATTCAGCTGACTTGACTTGCCAACATCTCGGCTACAAGGCGGGATACTGGGCGGTAGATTTGGATAGTGGTGGTCATCACGACATCAGGTAACCTGTCCTAGGTTTCAGGGTTTTTATTACCTGACAGAAAATTCATACATTTTTAAATTCATACATTTTTAAATTCTGTTTTATTTTTTTACATTTTTAAATTCTGTTTTATTTTTCTGTAGACTGTGTCGTAACATTTAATATTCCTTTATTCCAGTTCCTGGTTGGATAACAATCCTGTTATAAATGAAATAGATACACTAGAGTGCAGTGATGACGTCAATACAATATTTGGATGTGGATACATCACTACCCAGCATAAATGTGCTCGAGATAGTGTCACGTGGTTACGCTGCCCAGCTTTCCGTAAGATGCGATTACATTCCTTCCTCAGTCTGCACGTGCACAGAAATTGTTAGCTGTCTGCACAGTCAGTAGTTCAATACAACTTAGTTTAGTACCGAGGTTTATTTCCTTCTTTCTCTTTTTTGTACATTAAAACATATTGAAATTTTTGTAGTCATCCTGTATTATCTTCAAACGATTTCAGCAAACACCTCACTTATAAGTTATGAGAATAATCAGAAAACTACGGGTAACGAAGGAGTCGTCACCCTCAAGTTTGTCGACAACAATCAGGATCACATTGGTGCTGTCTGCTCCAGTAATTTTGACATGTGGAAGGCGAATCTGTTCTGTCGGTATCTTGGATACGAAACTGGAAAGTGGGGAAGTTATCCTGAGAACTTTGGATACGTTCCTGAGTAAGCTTTAACGGTTGTTTATAGTTAACACTGTATGTCCTGGCGAACTCCGGCGAACAATTACAAACAAATTTGATTTGATTTCCATGGCAAATCATTGTCAATGTGCCTCAATAATTAGTTCAGCGCATTCTTGCTGCAGGTCCTACTTAGAAGAAAACACAGTTCCAATTCACCTGGAATACAAATGCAAGGAGGAAGCGAGGACCGAATCCGATTGTGATGTAACGATAACAAAAAATACCTGCGAGACACATTCTTATGTCTGGATTTTCTGTGATCTGGACAACTCAACAGGTACCTACTACCAACTTTGGCGCCTGATTCAATCATTGCTTTTGTAGTGTCATCGGCTCACTTCACCACTGCCAAAGTATAAAATTAATGCTCAAATCTTTCAGAGATATGGAGTCAGTATGACTTCAAAAATGAGCCTGAAATTACCGCGCTTACGGAATCATCGATCATTCATTTCCGAACGGAAGAGAAAAACGGCAACTGGCTCGAAATAAAGTTTGTCGACAAAAACGGCAAACTAGCCAGTGGAATCAAAATAATTTTCAGAGCTCAAGACGAATACAAGCTCCTTCAATGTATGGACGATGTGAGGACGTTTGACCAAGAAATATCTCCGGGAATACACAATTTATGGAGCGTGGAGACCGCAGGTCACCGTATCATGGTGTCTAAAAATGGCATCAAAGTGCTCGATGTAACAGTAAATAATGACACTTGTAGCTTTAATTATACGTCTTGGGAACAGACTGTTGCTGGGATGAAGCTTGACCGAAACAAAAAGGGCAAAGTTGCTTATTACTTCATAGGTTATTTCTTGTCTCTTTTGAATCTTGAATTTTTTTGAGCTAACAGTCTTCTGTTACTCAAAATGTCGTTACTGTTTTTCGTAAATGTTAAGTGTTGCCAATTATCGCTAAAATCAGACAATTTAAAAATCAAATTTTCAGAGTATCTGTGGAACATTGAAACGGTAAACTTCTACAAACTTCCCGCGACAGGCTCCAACAGGACGCAAGCTCGACCTGTCGATGGTTGGCTTGCAGTAACTTTATTTAACAAACAGAGTGGAGTAAAACAAATGGCAACTGTGTGTGGTCATGGAAAAAGGTTCAGTCCTAAAAGTTCAGATTTGTTTTGTCATCATTTAGGGTACTCCTACGGTGACTGGAGGGTTTATTTGGAGAGTAGCCAGTACAATAGCAGGTCAGTTTCTGTTCTCTTTATTGTGCTTTCTTGGACTGCTGGGGCGGGAAGGAATTATTAATCTTATCACTTGTCTATAAACTTGTCATACATCTCCTGATCCAATCTTAATATTATATTTTAAACACGCATTTAGTTACTCGAAACTGATAAGATGTAATTTTCAGTGCCTGGCTGACAAATAACACCGGATCCCTCCTTCTAAAAGGGATGCTATGTGAGGATGAGGACGAGACGTTGTTTGACTGTGACTTAGCTGTTGAGGAGAGGGAATGTGAGAAACATGATCTCCTATCTCTTCACTGCTTCGACTTTCGTAGGACAATATTCTTGAAATTTTTATATAAATTTCATTTTTCTACAGTTTCTTGGTAACAAGAATTGCGGCCGCTTTAATTGTGTCAGGCGACCGCTGAATTTCCCGTATCATGCCGTCGCTTATTGTCATTAAACTCTGCGAAATGAGGAATGAAAAAAAGACAACCTCGTACCAGACATAACTTCGGTTAGTTCTTATTGTTCTGCATCGGCACGTGTAATTCTGTAAATGCAGACGCGCGAGTTAATGCAGCCGTTTGATGCAGCCATGTTTAAAAATTTGCACGCGCAAAGTTTGAACACAATTGCGCGTTCCTTCTTTGCATAGTTTGTTTCAAATATCTTTAAAACTCTGCATCACATCGTCATTATTGTATTGTATGTGCTGCCTTCATAATTTATTCATACTGCGTTGTGTTTATTCTTTAGGCGTGTCATGAATTAGTCGTTCAAAAGATTTGTTCGGAGCTGGAATTAAAATCGTGTTATTCATTCATACTTTTAAACTTAAGTTTAAAAGAATTTTGATCGACTTTACTTTTACTGTTTGTTTGATCGTACATCTTGTTTCAGAGTTTCAGTTGTTGCAAGGCAATTATGTATACATTTCAAGATGCATATGTGAAATCCATTATGCGGCCTCAGGGAGTTAAAACCTATAATCGCATTTGTATACATACTACATAGTTAAGTTTGATAAAGGAGCGTGCGCGCGGACGTGCGCGCAGACGTACGGACGGACGGACACTTTTTGAGCTAATATTCTAAAATACCCCGATTTACGCTGTCGATCGCCAACCCTTGTTTTGTACTTTTTGTGCACGTGCACAAAACGTATCAAAACAATCTTGCCATTTGGGCCCTTCGGGCCCAAATGGCAAGATACGGGAAAAAATATGTTTGCAACTTATATTATGATTATAGATGACTGTAATAACTTAAAAGACCGCTCAAAGTATAAATTTTGATACTCACGAAAAAAAGAATAAATATAATCCTTACCTTGGCACTACTTTTTCTCTTTGTTTGCGCCGGACTTACAGTCTGAAACACGTATGCCCGGTTGCTGGTCTTTTCGGAATTTAGAGAGGACGAAGTGACGCTGGAGAGTCGAGATAATGTTCCGGTTCCGTGTTTGAGAAAACTTCCGCATTGCTGGGATCAGTTTATATTTAATTATATTTAATTATATTTAATTATATTTAATTATATTCAAATCTATTAAAACTTACTCATGAGTGGATCGCTTTAGTTTGTTTTTAGCTTATCTAAGCATTAACATAATAATAATAACAGCATAAAGGGATTTGAAACTATTTACTAAGACATTACAAAAGTAGATATTTACAAATACAACCCGTTTAAAACCGGAAAAAGTAATAAGACACCTGACTAGACGAGAAGGCAGATCTAGAGTTAGAATCTGTGATGTCTTGTAGGGAATCCAGGAAGGCTTGGCTGTCCTCGTCTACTTTGTCCATAGACCTCGCCTGAGACAAAGATACCAATTTTGTCATTTCGGGATTTCAAAGACAAGGAAACTAACTATGTCATTTCGGAAATTCAGGGACAAAGAAACTAACTAGATGTCATTTCGAAAATTCAAAGACAAGGAAATTAACTATGTCATTTCGGAAATTTAGGGACAAAGAAACTACCTAGATGTCATTTCGGGTATTCAGGGACAAAGAAACTAACTACGTCATTTTGGAAATTCAGAGACATAGAAACAAACTATTTCATTTCGGAAATTCCACGATTTCGTCCCCTCTTTTCTAGTTTGGCGGGTAAATTTTACTTTTCTCAAAGGAGGGCAAGGAACTGATGTAATTAGTTATAATAAAAAATTATCATTACCTCCTTTAACCGTTTCTCTTTCACGAACTGTTCTTTTTTCAGCCGTTCGGCACGCTTCGACATTGCTTCTTTATACGCTTCCGCACTTGTCTCAACTAAAATTGTTTTCATATCTCAGTCGGTAATTATTGGAATAGTAAAACCTGACAAAAAAGAGACAGTAATCATTCATTAATAAACTTTGA
>JH153954.1:52820-73438 GCA_000226015.1 Mnemiopsis leidyi | reverse complement strand
TACGGGAAAAAATTTGTTGATCATGATAAGTTAACCTGAAGTTTCAGTCGTTGTGCGCTCGTTGAAACTTCTGCCTGGAACCTTATTTACCTTCTATTTTAATTTTTACATCGAACTGATCTGTGATCAGTGTCGTGCAATTTTTCAGCACATATCAAACTCATAACTTTGGTGAACGAATCTATCGTGAGCTCAGACGATGCAGGGATACTTTCTCTTGAATTCGAAGATGAACAAGGAACAACGAAGAACGGAAGTTTTTGTGCGATCGATTTTAACTGGTGGACTGCTAGCATGTATTGTAGGCATCTTGGGTATGAAACTGGAAAGTGGGGAAGTTACCCAGGGAACTTCAGATACGTTTCTGAGTGAGTTTGGATTGCTATGCTTACAATTTCCTTACAATTTCCATGTTTTGAGATGTATCTTATGGCTATCTAATTATATGGATGCTATCGCTATTTGTTAGTTCGGAACAAAGGACTATCTGTTAATCTGTAATCCTGTACACTGTACAGGACATGGATAGAAAACAACTTGGTATCTGTTGCCATGGTAACGGAGTGTAAGGAAAATGCTCGCAGTATGTCAGAGTGTGATGCGATCATGGTCTCTGAAAGAAACTGCAGCGACAAAAGTTTGGTGTGGTTGTCGTGTTCCCATAACTTTACAGGTAGTAAATTTAAAGTAATGAACTATAATTGGCGGTTTAGTTTTAAAAAGTCTTTGAATCAGCCAAAATTGTCTTTCCTCTTAAACTCGTAAGGACTCTTAATCTTTACTAAAAAACATAATAAAATCATGATAAAATCCAGTTCTTTTCTAGAAACCTGGGAGCCTCTTACAACGAATCGGGACTACTACACATATCTTGAAGAAACAAATCTCCACCTGATGACAAACAGCAGTCTGGGACAGAATCACAAGATGGTGGTATCTTTTAAAGACCCGGAAATGAACCGCCCGTCTGGTGGACTGAACATAAACTTTGCAAAAACAATTTTCCAGTACAAACTAACGTACTGCAGCAACTACACAGATGTGGTGGAGAGTGTACCCACTGCTAGGGAAAAGTTCTGGACCATTCAGAAGAAAGGGTTCCAGATTGTCGTATTTTGTAACGGAAAGTTGGTCCTCAATGTGACCGCTTCCTCGGAAACGTGCAATGATCCCGCCTACAGTGAAATGTGGGACACGGTCTATTGGAATCGAGAAGTGGACAAGATTGAGTTCCCTCGTAGATTGAACAAGGCGACTCGATTTATTTACTTAGGTATAGTTGTTCATCATGGTCTCAAATTCAAGTGAAGCTTAGCTATAGGCTTGATAATCTAAGTTTGAATGGTTGTTTAATATTTGGTGGCAACGTCTGAATATCATTTCAGAGCCGGTATGGAACTTTTGGAAAGCTGCCGTTTTGACTCCCAAGAATAAGTTAAACGATGTCCAAACTCACAGTGGAGAACATAAAATAGAAGGGCTGCTTACTGTTACATCTGTAAATCAACAGACTGGAGAACAACGAACGGGAAGTGTTTGTAAAAATCAATTTAACTGGCTGTCTGCCAACCTCTTCTGCCAACTCTTGCATTATCAGTTTGGAGAATGGGACGAGATTCCAAGAACATTGTATGTTTTATTTTTAAGTTTGGTGCCTTTTCAGCAATTTTTTTGGGAGAGGAAATTGTTCTTTTAGATAAAGGATTATTACCAAACTGTTTTCATTCCCTTAACTGACAAACATCCCAGTTCGGTGAAAGAGAGCAACATGTTGCCGGCCCTGATGGACGAAGTCAGGTGTACTGAAGACGATGTCGTGCTATCGGAGTGTGACGTCATCACTATGGGAGGACATTGTCCAGGGCGGGAGAAAGTCTGGCTAACTTGCTCCAACATTACTGCAGGTAATTAGTTGAATTTTACACTTACCTCATTTTTACTTCTTAGTGGTCAGCTTACTCGCTGTAATCACATGACTTCAACAAAATTCATCATTGATCCCTAATCTCTATGATATTGTATGTTCAAAATTGGGTGTGGGTATGACCTGAACTTTCTGCTAGGGAAATTGGATCTCATTCAGCCACCGGTAGTTTTAGACTCTATTTTAAATTATTAAAGATAGATAGTTGAGTAGAAAAATAGTATTGGTTATGATCTGATCCAGAATGCAAGAAACATTTTAAAATCTTCACTAATAGTCAAAATTCGGCTACTACCGTAAAATTCGGGTACTACCGCAAGTCTAGCATTTCTAGTGTTACACATACTCCTATCAATAGGGGAGCAGGGGAACACCTGGAGAGAGGACGGGAGATGTGGATCTGATATGAGTCATGTGACAGAGTTAGGTCATGCGCCTGTTGGGTGCAATTCGGAGGGGTCGCATCCCTGCTGCAATGATAAAAGTGGATTTTGTGGGAATACCACTGAATCTTGCTCCTGCGCTGCCTGCATCGATTACAGTAAAAAGTGGAGGAAGCCCAAGGAAAATTGCACGATCGTGAAAGTTAGAGGGTTCCTGAAGAAGATTTGCTTTGACCAGCAGGAGAAAAAGTACCACTACGTGTGTCCTTATTCTGAAACTGTTTACGAACAGCACGGTCTATACGAAAATGGTACATACCACCTCACCAGCGTCTCACAAGTTTGTGATAGCGATCCTAGTTGGTACCAAGCTTGCGGTTTTAACCCGGAAATCTCAACTGACTCCGACTTTATTTGCGGTGGATATTTCAATTCTTCTGCGGGTGAAGACGGCCACGGTTTCGCTTTTATCGGTTACGACTATGTGGACCCTGAGGACGAAGATTCATCTTCCTTGAACTCTACTGACTCCAAAGGTAATAAAATCGATGTGCCTGCCCCTGCTTCGAACTTGACTGACCAATACGGTAATAAAATAGATGTTCTTACCCCTGTTCCAAATTATACTGATACTGATGGTGATGCTACAGAATTGCCCATCCCTGCTTCAAATTCTACTGATATTGATGGTGATGCTACAGAATTGCCCATCCCTGCTTCAAATTCTACTAACGTTAATGAAACAGAATTGCCCAACCCTGCTTCAAATTCTACTGACGTTGATGGATCAGAAATTCCTACTTCGGATACAAATTCTACTGATATTGATGCAACAGAATTGCCTACTTCTGATACAGATTCTACTGATATTGATGCAACAGAATTGCCTACTTCTGATACAAATTCTACTGATATAATTGATGCAACAGAATTGCCTACTTCTGACTCCGAAGACCTAGGAAATAGAACTGAAAATTTATGTGACGATGATTGCGCGGATCTGTCTACTTGCAGGGATGAGAGTGATTGCAACGGATACTTCTATGGAATGACCTGTTTAGGAAAGGGCAACAAGGTGAAGTATATCTCTATAGACTCCATATGTGGTGGGAGCTCCTACTGTATCGAAGATGACGACGAACAAAACTGTAACGATACAGAGAGTGATCCCAGCGCTTTCAGCTGCACTCACTACGGCAGTAAGCTGTGGAAGAACGAGGAAAAGACAGTTCGGATCTTCAACTACACTAGGTGTGGTGTTTTTGATCTTACTGCCAGAAACTTTCCGTACTGCATTGAATTTTTAGATCAAACAAACTGCTCCGACCCTCTGAGGGTTGGTGGTCAGTGTCTCATAAAGGGGTTCATGTCCAACGTTTCAAAATATGTTGTGTGTGACGATCCGCACAGGAAGACCCAGACCTCCGTCGGGTTATGCGATGATGAGCTCGAGGATGATTGCCGCTCTCCCTCTGAGATGTCGGATTGTAACGTTCACAAACACAGATGGTGTGACGGCAAGTTTGATTGTCCTGATGGAAGTGATGAAGTCCATGATGACTGCAGTACTTTGACATCTGAACACTTCACTTGTCAGCGTTCTTTTGGTGATGGGAGGTCTTTAGGTATCCCAATTTCTTGGATTTTAGATAACCAGACTGACTGCGTGAACGGGGAAGATGAGAAAGAAGAGAAATGGGCGTTTTGTGGGAGTCAGACTGATGGATCCTACCGTGTGAAATTAGGAAGGGAGAAATGTCAGAACGTTTTTCTATGTCCTACATCTGAAAAACCGTACGTTATGTTCGATCTTCTTTGTGATGGAATTGAATCTTGTGGAGTAGAAAACGAAGTTTGCCAGATTTCGAGGGGGTTTCCTAAAAAGAACATCAGTGTTCCAGTTCTTGGAAAAATACGGGATTTATGTTGGGAACAAGAGAATTTGAAGGACAAACAATGTAGAATTCAGCATTTTGAAAAGCCATATGGCGATGTCTTTGGAGTCACCACATTAATTAAAGTTCCTTCATCAAAAGTTGATTGTAGCAAACTGTTTGGGGAGTACTACGTCTATTTGAGCTGCCTGAACCTGTGCAACAATTCTGATTCTTCCTGTCCCCTGAAAAACAGCCCACTGACCCACGATTCTTGTCCTGGCCAATATCCTGACAGAATCTACACTTTAGCCAACAACTCGTTTTTAACCTTCGTCTCCAAGTCTACTGAAGGTGACTACGAGAATGATCTATTTCAGTGTGACAATAGCAAGTGTATTAAGTATAGCCAAGTTTGTGACCTTGTTAACGATTGTGGTGATATGTCTGACGAGGAGCACTGTAACAATCACATGGTTTGTGAAGACTCAAACTGGACCAGCTCAAAGCAGTTCATATCCCGGTCCCAGAAGTGTGATGGTATATACGACTGTTTCGACCTCTCTGACGAATGTAATGAAGAATGTGGTAAGGAAATCCTGGAAAATCTACCGATGAAAGTTCTATGTTGGGTCATGGGTGTTTTCGCTATTTTATTGAATGGCCTAATGATAGTAAAATCAGCTGTGTCTCTAAAGGACAGTAAGACTGGTAGCATGCTCTGCACAAAATCCCTGATTGGCCTTGTCGGCATCGGAGATCTGCTGATTGGGGTGTACTTAGTGGTCCTCTCCATCTTTGACACTTTCATCTACAACAAGAACTTTTGTAGGAACCAGGCTGATTGGTTGTCAGGGAACGCTTGTATGCTCCTCGGCGTTATCAGCACTTCTGCTTCCCAACTCTCTTTATTCGCCATGACCACACTGAGCTTCATCAGGATGTTGGGGGTTTCCAAAAATACCATGACCGCTCCCACTCCCGTCAACAAACGAGCTGTCCTGAGAACTCTCGGTCTGGTGACCGCTATTTTGATAGCATCTTTAGCGGTCGCCGCAATCCCCCTAATCCCTCAACTTGAAGATTACTTCGTACAAGGGCTGTTCTATGATCCAACATACAAAGTATTTGTAGGATTTCCGAACAAAGCAAAACACGTGGAAATCCTCCAAACGTACTTCAACACGACGAACATAACAGTGGATACCACGTGGAGAGACATCGGAGAGAAGGTGGACAACATGTTCTCCCAGACTCACGGACATCTGCACCGTAGAGATGTTCATTTCTATGGTAACGACGCTGTCTGTCTGTTCAAGTACTTCGTCCGTAACGACGATCCTACTAGGAGTAAATCAGGAGAGGACATCATTGATTACAAAGGAAATATCGTAGTGTGGTTCATGCTGGTTCTAAATTTGTTGTGTTTTGCCGTGATTACTGTGTCGTACGTCCTGATAGCTCAAACTGCTCGGATATCTTCAATGAACACTGGACAAAATCGCAATCCCGAGATAGCACAACAAAACAAGACTCTTCAACGGAAAGTTCTCATAATTATTACCACCGATTTCTTGTGTTGGGTACCGTTCATTATCATTTGCGCTTTTCACAGCCTGAAGTGGATCGACGCCACAAAGTGGTACGCCGCCTTTGCCATGGTGGTCTTGCCGCTTAATTCTGTCATAAATCCAGTTTTATATGACAACACCATCGAACAGATCTTGCGCAGTACGTACCAAAAGTCAAAGATCGGGATGTCCTCGATATATGTTTCATTTAGAAAGAACGTGATTGAGGCCAGCAAAACTGAAGATCTGGAACTGGATGATGTAACGGTAACGCAGAATGAAAACAGTGATATTGTTTTGTTTAGGCCACGTGGAAAGACAAAGGTATAAAACTCAGGGTGACTCGTCTGAACTGCTAAAACGTTGACTCAGATATTTTTTTAAAATGCTAAAATAATGGCCCGCTAAATGTTAGTTGGTGTATAATACACTAACATTACGTTAGCGATATATCCGAAGTTGTTAAGTTACAATAATAAAAGTTGACAACAAATGCTGAATAATTAATATTCACGTATGCGGTCTCACGTGATAAAACCAAATTCTTTGATTTTAAATATTTTATCCATCCAGCTCACAATTTTAGCATTTAATTAGCGACTAATCATCTAACGAGATACGTACCGGTTTAGATTAAGTGAGTCCTCATATTTACATCCCATAGTAATTGATAACGCCTAACATTCGGCAGAAGTCTAGCTCCAGACAATGGGAATGTACAAAAATCAGTGTATAATTAATTGTAATTAATTACCAGCCGCAAGACACTTGAAGTCATTAAGGAGCTAAATAAAAACCTGAATCACCGGACAACTTTGGCTGTGACTCTTGCTGTTTCTATAGGCTACAATAATGTATAATATTTAACGCCATGTAATTTAACAGCTATTTGTATCTGATTTTTGAGCATGAGCTGCAATTTAATGAATCTTTGTACTTGGTAATTATTACATCATGAATTGGAGCTGTAGGAATAAATGTGTTTCATATCTTATTTCATTGTTTGTTACAGTTTTCTAACGGCAAAGATGAGTTTAGCTTCAATTGTGTTCCATAAATATCTAATTAAATTAATTGGATTTGCTTGTTTCAGCGGAACTGTTCCAAATCTCTCTCTTTTAATTTTTCAGATATAAGGTATATATATAAGTCAAAGCAAATCCTTATCATATACATGTCAAAGCAAATCCTTATCACGTAAAATATGATAATATTCCAATTCGCTCATATCACGATATGATCAAAGGAAGTTCATTGTTTCATGTTGGCAGTTAAGCAATTATGTTACGAAGCGGAGATAATGACTTAATAACACACGTGGAGCGATGAAAGTAATACAAACGTAACGCTTGTCATTCAGACTTGATTCTTCCTTTACGTTATTGTTAACGATCGTTGATCCTATTGACACTCTATAGTTTCTACTGCATCAGTAACCAACGCATTATTCTTTAATCAAGGTTCAATACCGGAGTACGCCCCACTGCCCTTGTAACTGTAGTTATTTATCTGTACTTTTGTTGTTATGAATTGAAACCTGATGAACAAGTTTACCGTCAAAAATCTGAGCAGTTGCTTTTTAGGGATTGTTTGTAAAGATGAAAGAACTGATTTGTATTCTTCGTGCTTATTTGGATCACCATTCATGGCATTGTTTTTAGACCAGATGGTGTTTTATCTTCTCAATTTTCGCACTTGTTGTAATTAGTCAGCGCGGTGGCGAGCTTTGCCTCAAAAATAGCCGATTTTCCTATTTTTGTTTGAGGAGCCGATTTTCTGTTTTTGTCTATCTGACCATTAGTCGGCCAATTTCACGAAAACAAGTTAAAACCAGAAACAAAATCGCAGTAACTGCTCTCAGACTACTCATTTTTTGACAAAAACAAGCCCCGCCGGCGCCGCCGAACATTTACTAGAGAGTTTCAGGTCACGTGAACCGGTCATTGTGTGGCATGATTGGTCGGCTTAGAATTAATAAGGAATCCACCCGGCTAGCTCGTCAGTAATTGTTTGTTGTAAAGCTTCGAGACTGAAATTGCTTGAGAGAAAACAAAATTTGCGCCATGTGATTGGGGAGGGTTGTACAATTGGAATAGAGTTTATTGATTTGCAGTTACAGTTGCACAGACACAATTTCTTTCTCAACCAACGTCGTGAGGGAATGCGTCCATTTTCTTGACGGCAAATTTGGTGAAGTTCTCGAATCTTTCAGAAGAAATTCATATTTCAAGAGTTCAGGTCGTTATAGAAGATGCAGTCTCAAAAACTTTTCGTTACAGATCGTAGTTTGTTTATTTGTATCACAAGGGCACAGGACACTGAAGAATTTTGTCTGTCTCGTAAAGTCATGAGTATAATTTGAGGATACGTCTGTTTTTTAATTTTATTTATGCCCGCACATTTTTGTTAGTTTCCGCAATGATCTCAGATTCCCCTGCTCCGTGCTAATGTTGGAAACAGCAACCATATACAAGATGGTATCCTTATTTAATTCTGACCAGTTCAAAGCAGTATGGTTTCCAATTAGCCGCAGCCCTCTTTTCAAAAATCAATTCATCACTGCAATTATCCCGGCCACCTGACAACTCCTTCGTTCTACAAATCACTTTAGAAAGATAGAAAATATTGGATCATATATCTCGCGATATAACTATCAGCTTTACCAGCGAGCTAGCAATATCACTTAAACCTTATAAAGGAACTACAAAACATCCCCCATTGCAGCCCCGGTAAGCTCTGCAAGAGTTTCAAATTTTCCAGTTTCCAGCTGCCTGAAAAAAACAGGGGACGGGAAGACGGGGTGACGTTGTGTTTCCAGATCGGACTGCAAGGCTCCCGATCAATGAGCGGCGGGCTCTTTGTAAGCTGGCACCCCTGAAACATGATACAGCCCTCTCCCGGCTAACCTGACTGTGCTTTTATTTTTTGTTCCCCCAACCTCGTAGTTTCTTTCTTTAGTTCTAAGTTGGGAGTTTCTTCGAGAACTTTAGTTAGGGGCCATCGTCAGTACTTACCTTAATGGTTTACACCAGTTTAAAGGTTTTGTTGATGATTGATAATTATTGTTTAGGCAGGTTTGAGCAATTTGGAATTCTTACATATGTAAAACCAATTTTCATCCTTGGACAGTCAGAAAATAAATCTTTATCTCAGTTTAGGAGGTTCAATTTCCAACCCTGCGAATCCTCTACCTGCTCACGACAATATTTGAAAACCGATTCATTGACACCCAAATTGGCCTCTACTTCATGGTTATTTTAAGCACAGCGTGTCGCCGATGAAGATTCATTACTGTTACATAGAAGATCATTACCCTCCCAGTAATGTCTGGTGAGTTGTGCTTCTATGTTTCCGGGGGTGACGAAAATCCATAATTAACATTGAATAATGCTGGATTATAGTGCTGTCTCTAGTTTCAACCCTCCGGTTTCACAAGCTCTCTAAAATGAAGTTAGATGCCTCATTGAACTTTCCCGATTTAATGTTCTCAGTGAAGTGTGAATCTTTGTTAATCTAAATCACAAAGATGTGATACGTTATCGCGTACTGCTGCTCACACCATAGTTGTTCTACTTCTGTCTTTACCTGAGGTTATTTAAAATGTGGTGGTCGAATCAGGCTGTAGTTTTGTAATTGTTGAACTTTCTTATTGTCGTCCTCTTTGAAACTAACTTGAAAGAATAATTGTCGATAACTTTATAGGCGAGGCTAAATAAAATTTCAGAAGTTTAATGTCGCTAAATTAATTGAACGCGTTCGAACATTCCAATGGAAAATTTTCGACTAATCACTGGCCGATCAGTAAAAACTGTCCACGACGTTCAATGAGTTCCATTTTTACCACAGATCGTCAGATCGCCATTTTTGTTGTTCATCTAGATCATATTTGTTCAAGTTAATAAGCTTTCTAGAACAATTTGGTTCGTGTTCTTGGAAATGGTTTAATTAGGTTTAATTTCATCCCAAAACTTTGACGGTAAGAAAACAAACAAATGAGCCTATAGTACCATATTCCGGGACACAGTTAAGTCAATTAAGCCATTACGAGTTAGGCTAATTAGTTCTGATCTTCTGATAATTGGGCATTGTTTCAAGGGGGATAAATGCTAATTGGACGTCTGATGGCCCTGTCTGGGGGTGACATTAGTTCTCGCCTCGTTTCAGGGCTACAATAACCTCGTCAGACGAACTGATTTACTTGTAAAGAACATGACAAAGCCCACAACTTTCTCACCCTAATTGAACGTTCATTTCTTGATTTCCCGTTGAGGTGGTGTACCCTGGAAATTGGGAGTTCCTTCATTGGGCTCTCTCAGCATTTCTCTACATCAGCATTCTTTGATCGGCCTACCACAATTGCTCCACTGCTATTCGTAACCGTTTGATACGTTACTGCAGATAAAATATTCTCTCCAAAAGATTTAAAGAAGGTTTAGAATTTGTTCTGAAAATTGAAAAGTCATTCAAGTTTTGGTTTTGAGACGAATCTCTACCAAACTTATATCCCAACCCTGGCCCTAATGTGGTCCGCGTTTAACATCAAGTGGATATACATCTAACCACTTGCACTCAAGGTGGGATCTTGGGGGTTTCGCATTAAAACCAAATTAAAGAAGTAATAATTACTGCTTTGCATGGGATCGGATTACGATGCGAGAGCTGTAGATCAGCGCTTCTTTGCGTGCTGTACTTTACTGCTTTGTCAGGGATACGTCTGACGTTCATTGTGCACATTTCTTTTCATTGATTTTTGCTGCATTTGAGATCACAGTTCTGGGCCGTGTTATCGTTCTGTGCGTAGCGTTGAAGATTTGAGGTTATGATGAAGATTCTGGGTGATTTGTTGGTTACCTTCGTTAATGGTTTATCTTTCGCATTAATATTCAATTCTACTTCACCAACTGGCAACTGTACTTGGTGACCCTCCTTTCATTGCAGCAAAATACAGACAAGCAAAATGACACAAGTTTTCGTTAATTCGGTGAGTTTGGCGCATATACAAGACCGCACCAAACTATCTATCCGGTAAATCGGTTTCACCGTTAGTTGCTTGTTGCACGTGCACCACCACCAGCTGCCTGGCCAGACACCACGAATCTCCCAAAGTGCTCTTCCATCGCTGGAACAATTTGAGAGAACGGATCACACCATGACAATATCACAGCTAAGTGCAACCAGCCAAGTGCGACCGCCCCTCATCGGGCTCTATTCACGTGTGGAAAGTGAATTGGTTTCACATTTTCAACCGGCTGATCAGGAGCGATAGTGGTTGTAAGATTTCGTAACATCCGTCCCCTTTTCCTCCTACCGGCCCCCTCTCCTCTTTTTCTCTCTCTCTCGACTCTTGATAATCTGTTGGTCGGGTGTAAGGCTTCCCGTCCAAATGTTATAACAAAACCTGCTGTTGATGTTGGTTGGTGTGGTCTAGCACTGCTCTCTCTCCGAGGTCCGTGTTTTGTGCTTCTATACCTTTACTTTGCGTTCCAAGTTAACCGGTCAACGTTTTCATCTTTGTTTTCTCGCTTTAGTTTTCACTTTTCATTTAGATCAACAATCTTAAACCTGATTTAGTTAATTATATCCCCAAAGTTGTATATCAAATGTATGTGGAAGTTCAAAGTTGCACTTTTAGTCTAGTTCTCGACAATCAAATAACGATTAGCCAACCAACTTCCAAGGTTTCATGAATTAGAGAAAACCTACTTTTTACAGGTCTGCTTTTTAATGTTTGTCCATCGTGCCCAGTTTAACAGTTACTTAGCTAGTTTCTCTCTCTTTCTCAACAGATGCTCTATATTCCTTATAGCAGCCATGCGTTAAGGACCGGTCACTTTGAAGGCACGATAAGCGCTAACACCTGCTTATGACATCATGAAACTATCGCCAATTTTTAGCTGATACAACAAACTATGTTCCTGTGGCAGCTACTTTTGTCAGTAGTCCAGCTGATAGATCAAACTATTTTGAGTGGAAGTTGCCCGCTTGTCTATCGTCAATATTTCAGCTGATAAAACAATATATTTCCAGTGGTAGTTGCCCGCTTGTCAATAAACCTGTCAGTACATAATACTCAGTTCATCCCTGACAACCTACTTAACGCCTACTTGAACTCCAGTCAACTCTTATCTTCTTAGACGGCACTGTACGTCCCGATCATAATCTGATTACAGAGGGAGGCGCCATGGCTTTCTGATCATTACATATATCGCCCTTCTTCCCCGACATATGTAATGATTCCTTGTCATTGTCGACTTTAGCAGTTGTTTGCCTGTACAACACAATTTGTTCTGCAGATGTTTTTAGTTGTTGTTAAACTCAATTAGCTGATTATTTGACCAGCTTGTCAAGGCAGCTTACATTCCTGCTCGCAAGGGCAAGTTCCTCCTGGGCAAATTCGATAAAGAGACAAGGAAAAAACTAGATGTAGCAAGTTGGTGGGGTTATTTGTCGAGAACAAACTCCATTCTCATATATACAATGTGCTTCTTTCCCTGTGGCATTTACCTGTTTAAAACCGTAAGTAAGGTATCGAGATCCTTTGTCCTCTGGTTTTGTAGATCCTTATCATGGTTAGCTTTCTCGTAAGTTCTTTAGAAGGGACTTTGGTTCGCACGTGGGTCTGAAATCTTGGATTAGCCTTTGTTGTTGCAACTCTCTGCTGCCAGATCACAGCCGCAGTACAATCATACGTTTCGTCATTACCGACTAGCAAAACTTTACGTGAGTTAAAACTTTCCATTCCTGAATTTTAGAACTACACCACAACACGTTTGACTACCACGTACTGCACTCTTTTCGAGTCGTGTTGATTGTTCATGTTTCGACAGAGCGCTTAGTTAGTCTCCTCCAGCATCACCCTTGGTCAAGGTTGCAACTCTAAGCAGTCGTAATTGAAAGCAAAGCGGAACAAATGTGGAATTAGTCTCGACTAACAAGGCATTACCTCGGAACTGTGTAGTGCCAGAGACAGGTATCATACATAATGGTCACTGTTCTGATAGTTTACTGCGCTACTTTACTTACATTTACTGCAGTTAAAGTGAAGCAATTTACTGCAAGACAACAGTTTGATTGTTTCCTGAACTTAGCCTCACCCGATCTGTCTTCATTTCTTGATACAACGATTTTTTGTCCGTCAAGTCCTATAGCCTCTGTTTGTTCAGTATAGTCTGGAATCTGTTCTATTCCTTTCAACAGTATGTGATCGTTTTTGCACCTCAGTGTGTGTCCTCAGACAAAGATCTTTGCACCTAGGCAACAGGCATCGTGCTAGTTAAACTTAAGGATATGCCAGCATGGATACCAGTACAGGTTGTATCTTGCTGTATTGATAGACATAACCATAAAAGTTCTGAGAAAATACCAGAGTCTGGAGATTGGAGTCTAGACTATTGAATATTGATATAACGATAAGAGAAGCATGACGGTTGATCTCCGTATAACGGTTGGTTTGTATGTCGACATAATCTGGGTTTAAGGGTTGTCATGGTAACTCGTCTCGATACCTACGTAACAAGCTTCTTCTATAAGTTATAAGTTTTAAGTTATACGCTCCTAGTTCTATCATTACTTTCCAACTTTGTTTTAAGTTTTACGTCATTTTTCATGATGATCGTGATTTGTGGAATATGAATCAGGCAAAAATCATCATCACGAACATATTTGTTTTATTTCCTACCAACGTCACTAATGATTAGATTGTAAATTACAATACATGAATCTCAACAAGGATGTATACTGAATTACAATTACATCATGAATAGCACTGACAATTCCTATCGGAAAAGAACAATAAAAAGTGGTCGAGTAAGTAGAACTTGATACACCAAGGCTGGGGTTCCATTAATTAGGAAGCGTTCTAATGCCTGAGGTGAATATTGGCACAAAGTGACCGACTTAACGTCAATTTTCCTACCCGTCCCAATAGTTTGTGTGGCTCTGCAGTGTTCAGAGAAGAGGTTATTAGTTAAATTGTTACTGGAAATTAAACGGCCTGTCTATTCCAATACTGACTCGTGTTTGTTGCTCCTTTAGTTCTAAAATATGTACATTTTCTTTAGACGTCTGTTGAAATAAGTTTAGTCTTTTGAATTACTTAATTATTTTTATACGAGAAATAATAGTTAATCGCTGCATAGGAGACCGGACAATTTAAAGTCTGGTATTGATCCTTCTGTCAGAAATAGACAGCTCGTGCTTAAATCCCTAAATTAGTCCCCTGGATCCCTAATTTTGACGATTTGACTTCAATCCGGCTCTACTACTAGCGGCTGAATTTAGATGTGCGGGTAAAATACCTGACTGAAGTTTATATGCCACCTGGTGGGCCAGCTAAGGACCCCTTCCTCAATGATGTAACGACTAGAAGAGTCACATGACCTGTGAAGAGCGGGGCATTGTCAGGGGCCCTCTACAGGACGTCACCACTCAATTAATCGGAACATTAGCTCGACCTCAGCTGGCTGCAGTTATAGTACCTTGGAGAAACACTATCCACTGAAATCTCACTAATTCGTGACAGTTGGTTGCTCAGCCGGCTGGAGGTTGTGAATGACTTTGTCTGCGCGAAGTATCTCTCGTCATTTTTTCTTGACAGTTTTAGTTCGTCGATTGACAGCTTTGTTAGAGAATTAACTGTACCGGCTCTGTTGACTTTCTTGCTTTCGCTTAACCTTGTCAGCAACTTAATATTGACATCTGATTTGTAACGAGTCGAACATTCATTTTTTTAAAGGATGGTAACATCTGAAAATCACGAATAGTACGCGTGGGTAAACACTTAAAACATATGTCAAATGTTGGACTTGATAAATTGCCAATATACATTAAAAATTGACTGTTTCCAGAGATAATGATGCTAGACAATGGCTAGACATACACTTTGTACCCTCCTACCCCTGCTATGCTACACCGCACTAGCCAACTCCATAAACCGTCTCAACCGATCAGAACGGTCTGAAGATAAGGTGTATCCTATCACATGCAAGTAAGTATTATATGTCACTTAGTTTTCTAATTTGCGTTTTTAAACAACTTGAACTTTTTCTTTCTCTTACCCTGTCCCCGAGCTGGTGTTGACTAGAACTTCCTCCTCCAGATGCACTGCCGAGTACTGTACAGATGACACTGGCGAGTGTGTTGCTGAGTCAGGTATCTGTTTTCTGGTAGCTGAAGAATCACGTGATCCAGATCGAAGGGGAGTGTATGAAGTAGTCTCACGGGGCTGCTCTCATGTTAACGAGAGTATTTTCTTCTGTTCTGAGGGAGATAATAACATCGGCCATCAGGTACTTTCTGGACTTTTTATCTCCCACAGTACGTGCTTCCGTGCTTGTTCAAAAATTGGAATCTGAATTTACCTAGATCAGGTTAAATCACCTTAAAATTGCTTGAAGTTTACTGAACACGGTTTATTTCTTTCAGTGCTGCTACTACCACTACTGTAACGATATATCCTGGTTCACTAAAGAACCGACAGCCTCTGAGAGCTACCCCCCAACAAAAGGGCCCAACAGACCCCCACCTCGAGAACCAGCCTTCGAACCGAACCCTCAGAACTCTCTGAGTTATCCTCTCTACATAGTTGGCATCTTTGTCTTCATTATAGGTTCAGACCTTTTTAACTTACCTTTTAAGTTTTCTATCTTAGATTTAAACTGTTTTGATGTTTAAACTTTTTCCAAAAAGATTATTCTTCGCTGATCCATAAAAACGTTTCTTCTTGAAGGCCACGTTGAAATGCAACCCTCCACAAACTTTGTGACAAACTGAGATAATATCTGGCGAGCTGCAACTAGCTGTTAACAACCTCCAAAGATTTAATAATTGCTACTCAGCATGTTCATTTTAACGTAGAGTTCTGCAGTAGACCAGCGTTAAATTTAGTGATATCCCCCAAGTTGCAGCCTGAACTCGCCTGGACCTACACGGTCTACCATTGCTGTCTTGACTTGGGCGCGTTGAGACGGACAAATGCGACACTGTAATTATGCCGACATTTTATGCATAGTTATCCGTCCTGTGCGAATATTTCTGCCGGATAATTGGAGTAAAATTAAGGAGCTGTCGAGATCTGTCCTGTTGCCAGAGTGAGTTAAAGTGTATCGAGTTACGACAAGCCCCCACCCCCTACCTCTTCATTAGGACTCCTGATGGCTTTCTTACACCCGTGCTAAATAGGGTTGTTACACTATCAGATGCAATAAGTGTACTCAATGGTGGAAGTGAGGTTAAAGTGAGCCTCTCTGAGTACCAGGGAGCTGTGTGTGTGCACGTGCTTGGATACTGTAACAGACAACTCTAATAGCTTTCATTAGGGATTTAGTTAGCGTTCAGACACGGACCAATGGTCAAATTGAAAGTGATGGTTGAATTGATCTTACGTCACCGTCATAAGTAATAGGATAATTAATGATTCTCCTATACAGTTAGTTATAACGTTATCAATTAGAGCTAACCCTATCAATTTCAGCCATGACACTAGGAGGAATGCTGGTGTTACGGTTCTGTCGGGTTAACCGAGAGAAAGTGTTAGTCAGCAACTCTCTAGTCACACCCCTCACCCTACCTCAATACATCACTCCTGGGTCCACCCAAAACTGGCAGGTTGGTATTTTTATATTTACTGCCTTCTACTCCTAACTCTTTGGACGAGATTTTGTTGATAGATTGAATTGATTTATCAGTTTTAGCGTTGACCTTCGATTTCCCACAGACGTTTAAAAAGACTTACGATCAGGGAAAATTTGAAGTTGCTTTAAGCCTCTTTCCACCAAAGTCGTAATTTTGACTAAACCTAAAATCTGATCTCTCTCAGAGTGTCCCGTCCCAAGACTTCACGACCTCCTGCTCCAGCGGATCAGGTAATCCTCGTCTCATTGAGAAGACACTGATCCGGGAGATCACATTCTGTGAGCGGATCGGTAAAGGTCGTTATGGCGAGGTCTGGCGGGGCCGGTGGCGAGCCGGCGGACAGGTACGTCGTTTTCTTAATTTTTGATGTTGAGATCAAGACTCAGCGACTCAAAGTTAGGCTGACCAACAACTTATCCTGTGCCTTGTGAACTATTTAGAGGGGATTTTCCCTGTGGACAGGGTCAAAATATACATTTTGTCCGCAAGTTCTCTTTAAAAGTAGTTAACCAATTTATGTCATAACTATTAGGAAATTGTTGACATATCCTGTTGCGAATGAAGTTTCAAGTTGAGTAACACAGTAATGTTTAGGTAGCGGTAAAAGTTTTTAGTAATCGAGAAGAGTCGAGTTGGTGGCACGAAGCAGAAATGTACCAGAGCTACTGGTTAAGACACGAAAATATTCTCTCTTTCATCGGTAACTATAGCTATAAATTAATCAAATTCCATAGCTATTCCATAGCTATGAGCTATAGCTATAAATTAGAATAAATTCCAAAAACATTTGAATAAAAAGTAAAATCGAAGGAATCAGATCATAACTTGTTTTCTATGGTTACTTGTTTAACTTTACCTCGAGTACCATACACCAAATCAAACATTTTTTTCTCTGCAGGAGCGGACCAGCGCGACTGCGTGGCCAACATGGAATACTACCTTGTTCTCAACTACCACCCTCGCGGCTCCCTTTACGACTTTCTGCACGATGCTCAGTTAACAGTGCAGGTTGGATTTTTAATTAACTATGATAGATAATTAAATCGAAAATTTAATACCTATACTTTTATTGATTTCATCATGATGCAGTATCATCTTAAGTTTTGAAATTTGAAATATCCTTAACTTTATTTTCTTTATTGTGTTATGAATATGATTGTATTTTGCGGTGATAGATTTATGATTTTGTCTCTGTTTTGCTCTTTCTGATCATGTGGAGTGTACGACAAACTCTCAATAATGAAGTGTAGTAAAATATTAAGATGTAGAAGAATAGTTGGGAAGGATATTTGATGATGAATGAGACGTATCGTACAATCGTCTTGTCCTACAAAACAACGTTCTCCTAGAGTCAAACCACGGTCGCCGTGTCAAGAAAAACCCGTTTAACTAATAAATCTTAGTAACTATAGTTCAGTAAGGGTGCTGGTCGCTTGGTTTAACATTTGGTTTTACACGTTTTTTATATTTCTGGTCCTCGTTGAACGTCCTAAGAGAATTATCAGAAAGTTTGAGGTAGCTCAGGTCTTTTTTGTTTACTTGTTTAGTTCGACGCTAGTTTAAGTAAAATTAAGATAATATTGGTACCGTAATTCCCTAAAGTATTAAGAAGCAGCAGCGGTGATGGTATATGGTAATATCGTGGGTTTAATTTTATGTATTTGTTATGATGAACAACAAGTCGTATAGTAGCAACGGTCTTTTATACTATGCAGTCGCCACTGACTACCCGTTTGATTAACTAATAAATGATGAGAGGTGATGGTTGCTAGGTGTAACACCAAAATCTTAAGGTATTCTAGATTCTTATGAAAGAATTGTAAGAAAGCTTGGAACTAAGATCCAATCCGTAACCACATAACTACAAAATCATTTTCAGGAAGCATTAAGGATTATCCTCTCTCTATCTGCTGGGCTGGATTATCTTCACACCGAAATCAGATCGAGTGTTGCAAAGCCAAGTATCGCTCACCGAGACTTAAAATCTAAAAACATTCTCATAAAGTCAGCCGGCCAAGGCTCTCAGTGCTGTATTGCAGATTTCGGCTTGGCTGCCCGGTCAGACTTTTTCGACAATCTTCCAGACAAGAAACAATTTCATTTTCAAGTTGGCACTCGCCGGTACATGGCCCCGGAGATCCTGGACTCCTCCATAAATCTAAGCTCGTTTCAAAGTTTGAGACAGGCCGATATTTATATGTTCGGTTTGGTTGCTTGGGAGATTGGACAACGAGTGAGCCCGGGTTCGGAACCGTACCAGTACCCATTCCAGCACGACGTCCCTTGCGACCCTACTGTCGAGGAAATGTCCGCAGTTGTCGTTGAACAAGGTAAGCGCCCTCCCATCCCTGAGTCTTGGTCAGAACACCCAACTCTCGTCGAACTTTCCCGGATAACCAGCGAGTGTTGGGACAAGGACCCTACCACAAGGTTACCAAGTTTGCGGATCAGAAAAGATCTCATGCGACTTTTGGACAGCCTTCTTCGAATCAGAGACTCTGGGTGCTATTTTACAGATACCAGCGACCAGGGATTTCAATCGTGGGAGTAGCTGATGTTTTGGAAATTGCGAGATTGTTTTTGTTCAGAAATTGATTGTTTTTAACCATTTTTATTTGTGTGAAATATTTTTATATGTTCGTTGTGTGTTTGAAGCAAGTAAAACACCTCGATGCGGAGCTTTTTGTCACGAAGCTTTGACTTCAGGAATTTTTAATGTACAATATTATTTGGTTTTGTTACTCTTGTTGTATTCTCATGAATGAAAGTCGTGCAGTTAAACGTCCATACAATTTAATTATTGTAATTGATGCAGAATATTTTTGAATTAAGTTAAAGTTAGTTTTGAGATGATTCCAGCAATTTCATGCTATAAATTGTAAATTAGTTGAAATTTAAACCATGAAACATTATGAACAGACTTACTGAGTTTATCCATTAAGTTTTCAAAAAAGTTGAGCATCTAATTTTAACATTCAATAAAAATCAGTCGTTAACGTTTAACTTCTGTCAAGTAACTGTAAAGAAAGATTGGATTTGATAATGGAAACGATTTGCCTTACTGATAACTAATGGATAAGTATTCTTGTTTGATGCTTATTGGCCTTAAATTCAGGTTCAATTTTCAGTGGTCCGACTTCATTTTCCGATAGCTTGCACTTGCAGATTAAATTTATTCTATCAGTATAGATGTAATTTTAACTTACGTCGCAAAAATAGACTAAATAACGGCGCAACTGTCTTAGTTTTGGCCAATTTACTCTTGAAAGAGTTTATTTTACTCTGCAGTAAAGAGTTAACAGTGAAGATAACAAATTGGGGATTTAGCTAATTTATTGACCATTGTTTGTGCCATTTTACAGAAATCATCCTACTTTGAATAAAAATCTGTATCTCAGCCTATTTGTTGTTTTCTCTATTGAATTTGAACTTGAAGATAAAGGTTTCAATTCTTTTCGATTTATTGTCAAAACCGCCCCATGCGAACGAATAATCGAATAACATTATCTGATGATGGTTCTGGCATACATTTCTACTTCTAGTTGTGGGCCCCGGAAGAAAAATATCAAACGCGACTACAATGTACAATCTGTGTTCTTAGTTATTCGGTTTTTCAAATATACCAAAAGATCAGACGTTTTTCACGATCATTAAATCTTGGGCCAAGTCCAACTTGGTGCAAATTGTACTTACAGAAACTAAGAATAAGAGTTTAATTTTAAATAATAATATTGACGAAAATTTATTAATTTTATTGGTTTGATTTGGCGACCTTTCTATCCTGCATATTCAATATTAAGAAAAATTTGTTTTCATTTGCAGTTCTCCATGAATTTTAGTGAAAGTTGTCGCGTTTACACCCGACTCTAGCTCTTGCAGCTCAAAGACAAAGCTGAGAGACTGAGAGTCAGCTCGTCTAAGTTAGACTCTAACGCAAAGTGTACTTTACACAGACACTTGAACTTAAAGTTTCATTCATTTACTTAATAGATATTTGTCCGACCTTGTCAATTTTTTTAATTTTTTGGGCGCGAGGCTCCGGTTGCCTTGGGACCCTAGTCTTTGTTGCTTTGCGACCACCGATTTGTCGAGGTGTTACTGTTAATAATAATATTACCCGACTCGCGCGCGGCTGATCGCAGCTTCAAAGCTTGTCTGACTTCGTCCGACCCTCATTCGATTAAGCGAATAGAGGGAATTGGAATAAAATGACAGGAGGGTGCGCGCTGCCGTA